>CM042981.1:8620693-8728151 GCA_023678885.1 Pogostemon cablin | reverse complement strand
CATAGTAAGAAGGGAACTTCCATATAGAAATCAAGTTACTAATTTGATTCGCAATTAAATGCATCTCAAGCTTCATAAAAAGTTCATATGAAATAGACAACTTCCTAAAACTACAAGTACTCTGAAATTGGAAAGAGCTACAACTCAAATAAAGGAAGGTTAAAATTAAAGTTTTCCTAATAGAGGCCAGACAATGAGGTCCACCACTGAAATACCAAACATGTTCTCTGGTCCGTGATTACTAAAGGAAATAGAAAATAAAGGGGGAAGGACAAAGATAATGGGAAATTAGCAGTTATAATATCTAGTTCATATCCATGCCATCGCCAATTGGACTGCAGATGGGGCCGACAGCTGTAAATGATCTCTCAAACGGAGAGGGATGACGCTGTGCATCCCTTCTGCGCTTAAATGCGCAGCTCTCTGTGGAGCAACTCTCAGCATCAAGCTTCCTACGCACACCTTTCACGGCCTGCTGCTCAACTGATGATAGGGGGAAAATATGCTTGCTCACACGGCAGAGGGAGCTATGGTTATCATACAAAATTCTCTGGTTACAATTATTGTCACAGATGTGCGTCAGTCCAGTTAGCCTGCAGCGATACATATTCCCACACACACGCTCGTTTTCACATTTCCAGTCACATTTGTGAACAGTGTTAGGCCCATCTTGGCCAAGAATACTTGATAAGTAAATAACATTTGTGGGAAGAGCTACCATAGATTTTCCAAATACCTCCATTCTTGATTGACAAAATGTTGACTTTTCAAAGAAATCCAATCCCGACTACGACCCAAATATTCTGCATACCCAAAAGAAGACGTACATTATTAAGTTTGATTCCACACCCTAGAAACAATGGTTTACTTAATACGAAGTAGAAATTTCCTTTAACAAGACAAAAAACAGTTGATAAGTTAGCAAGAAGCCTTAAGAAGACAAATCAAGATTGGGCAAGGGGCAAAATAAATATTGAGAATCTGTGCTCTTCATTTCATTCATCAGTCTCGCCAATCAGTCTTTCACAAAACTTAATCTGCATCTAGTACAACACAAAAAAATACTAAATGCAGAAAAAAAGAGACTTAGTCCAACAAAACGAGGTGCAGGAAGACAGAATCTGTAGAAATTCATAACTGGTCTATCACAAATTAAAGATGATTTGCACAAACCAAAACACTCACAACCTAGTGATATCATTTCAAAGCAACAACAAATGCTTTACAACTATGGAAATGGGAGACTTCAGTGTAATGTATACGGAATTGGGTATTAATCTATTCTTGAAATCAACTTTTGGAATATTCAGGATCTTGGAAGTGGAAATGATAATCAATCACAAAGGTGTGAGAAGAGTGAACAAGCAACGAAAAACAATTATATGCCATAAAAAAATGTTTGTTATAGATTCATAGAAGAGTAAGAAATATCAACAGACTTCACTTGCATAAGTTTTTCACAAAACTTCCAAAAAATGTAACCTATGCATAACCTCTCATTTTATTAAGATCGCAGCTATTACAAGATTTTTTGGCGTAGAAACACAAGAACTAATAGTCAACTACACTAATTAACAGTTCCAGAAAACGTAAACCAGGCATAACGTCTCACTTTCCATTTTCTTCATATTTTTCAATTCTTAAAACCAATGCAGATTTTTCTTAATGTAGAGATCTTTAAAGCATAATTAACACACATTTGTAAATTCAAATTTAAGTGGTAAAATACAATAACAAAATAGAAAATACAGGCGCAATCTACCGTCCTTTTTCAATTAAAAAAAACCAATCCAACGCCTTCACTCAACACACAATCATTAACAATTGATCAGCCATGAACATTCATCTACAGCAAAAATAAAATAACATCATAATCAAATTCCAAAAACATATACTAATATAATTATAAAAAAAAACCGATATACATCCAATGCACAACAACAAAAAGTCGATCTCTGAAGCAAATCAACATAATCTACGACAATCACATTAAATGGAAAGAAGAAGCAGAGTGTTTCAAAGGGGAAAAATGAAGAGATAGAGAGAGAAAGAGGGCGTAGAAGAGTAACAGAACCTACAGACACAGAAACCAAGAGCACCAACTTTCTCTCTCCACAATCCTCCTCTCTCACAAACGCACACACAGTGCAGTGTATACAGAACAAGCAACAAACGAGGAAGAGGGGCGATATTTATAGAGGAAAGATAAGGTGATCCGATTCTCGTGAAATAGACGTTAGAGTCTTTATATTTTATTTATTTTTCCATTAAAAAAATGTTTATTTATATAAATTGAAGTTTAATTATTGAAATTTAGGTGAAATTAGGGCGAAATGCAGGCGAAATGCTAATTACGTTGAGGCTTAAACTAGTGGTCGCTGCTCATGAGTCAATGAGAATCCGAGTGAAACGGAGCTGCATGCGCTCCGCACGTGTTCCTGGCCATTACATTATCCATTTCATTTTTGAAATTCTAAGCCACCTACTATTCTTATTTTAACTATAATGGAGTATTTGATATTTTACTGGACCTTGGACACTATGATGCCCAAAATAAAAATGACTTAAAAGATTGAAATGTAACATAGAGTGAATATACTTATGATTAAAAAAAAATTATGAATTTTCTATCGAATATAAAAATGTAATAATACATTTATCCATTGCAGATCATACTATCCAAATTAAATCCTAATTTATTAAAGAAACTCCACCATCGATACTCTCTCACCGTGGTTGCAGAGTGCAGAGTGCAGAGTGCAGAGTGCAGAGTGCAAGTTGCAGTCTATCACTCGCCGGCCGCCTCCATTGCAGTTGCCACCGCCATCGTCCAACCTAGAATTTTTTAATCCGTTTAAAGATTTTTTCGAAACAGAGTTATTTCAGTCGACTTTTTTGGGTCAGTTTCTATAGTACATGAGTTTTTGAACGTGAATTATTGTAAGTTTTTGGTCGATACGGGCATCACAATCTGAAGAATGGAAGTTGATACGGCTAAGACAAATCACATTCTTGTTCATCAATCTCAGTACAAAAGAAGAAGAGCTTCTTTAGATGGTACGTATCCTTCGCTTTCATTTCACTCCTTGAACGATGCTGAAGATTGTTTACCGACTCTTAAGCGTTCTGATTACTTCACAAAACCTTGCTTAAGTGATTTGGCCATTCGAGAATTCGTTGATTCTGGTTATTGCAGCAGAGTTCGAGATTTTGTCGTTGGAAGGGTTGGTTATGGGTATGTACAGTTTATTGGGGATACGGATATTAGATACTTGGATTTAGATTCTATCGTCAAGTTTAACAGATGTGAAATTGCTCTATATGAAGATGTCAATTCCAAGCCCCTGGTCGGACAGGGTCTTAACAAGCCCGCTGAAGTAACGTTACTGCTTGGAACAAAATTGTTGGATGATTTGAGCGAGGATCGGTTAAACAACATTGTGGAAAAACTGAAGCTCAAAACAGAGAGTCAAGGTGCATAGTTCATTTCATTTAATCCAGTTAACCGGGAATGGAAGTTTAGGGTACAACATTTTAGCAGATTTGGTCTGGTTGAAGAAGAAGATGATGATATTCCAATGAATGATGTATCCCCAGAAGCTCTAGATCCTACATACATGAATGGTAGTGAGGTATTAGATATTGTTGAAGGAACTGCCTTGGTGAATAGAACTCTCCTTTTCACATTCTCTTCCTGCCCATCTTGGTCTGGATCCTGTCAGGATGAATGATATGAGGATGTTGTTGTTTTCTACTGAAGAAGATGATGTGGAGGGCCTAAGCATTATGCATGATAACCGACCTTTCGCTAAGGATTCCTCGAAATCTCCTTACATTTTTCATCTAGAAAGGCAGTTAATCATACAAATACACCTATTCGCAAGACTCCATTTGCTTTAAAGGAGTACAATCCGGGAAGTTTAAGCGCTAGCTCCCCTGGAAGCATTTTGTTGTCCCGTCATAATACAGGTTTGCATCAAACTACAACTAAAGCTCAAGGTTTTGAGCTGGATCTTACAAGTAAAACACCAGTATCATTAAATCATTCTCGTAATATAGTTGATGCAGCATTGTTTATGGGTAGGTCTTTTCGGGTAGGTTGGGGTCCAAATGGTGCTCTTGTTCATCTGCCAGTTGGTAGTGATGATTCTAAACCTGTCTTATCCTCTGTGATAAACATTGAAAAGGTTGCACTCGACAAAGTAACAAGAGATGAGAGTAACAAAATGAAAGAGGAGCTCACTGAACTTTGTTTCACCTCTCCCCTCAATCTTCACAAGGAGTTGAGTCATGAAATAATAAAGGTTGAAATGGGAAGCTTTGTTCTAAAATTGCAAAAGCTAATCTGCAATCGGTTGACTCTTCCAGATATTTGTGGGAGATATATTGACATCATAGAGAAACAACTAGAGGTTCCCAATTTGTCATCGGGTACTCATGTTTTGTTGATGCACCAAGTATCAATTTGGGAATTGATTAAAGTTCTCTTCTCCACAAAGAAAATGGGTGAGCGGTTGAAGCCAGTGGAAGATGAGGAGGATGGTAAGATGCGGAGGGAAAAGTCAACCCTATGTTGAACAGGATGCGCTTCCACTTGTTAGACGAGCTGACTTCAGTTACTGGCTGCAAGAGAGCGTTTACCATCGTGTACAAGAGGAAGTTAGCTCCCTAGATGAGTTGGGTGATTTAGAACACATATTTTTGCTTATTACTGGTCGGCAGCTGGATGCGGCTGTAGAACTTGCTGCATCTAGAGGGGACGTAAGATTATCTTGTCTTTTGAGTCAGGCTGGTGGGTCCACAGTGAATTGATCTGATGTTGCTCATCAGCTTGATCTGTGGAGGAAAAATGGACTGGATTTTAATTTTATTGAGGGAGATAGGGTGAGAATTCTTGAATTACTTGCTGGCAACATTCATGAAGCTCTACATGGTGTAGAAATAGATTGGAAGAGGTTCCTAGGACTCCTAATGTGGTTTGAGCTTCCTCCTGACACTTCGCTACCAGAAACTAGAAACTCTGAATGAAGGAAATGCACCATCCCCTGTTCCCGTTTATATTGATGAAGGACCAATAGAAGACACGAGTAAATGGGTTTTTAATGACCGTTTTGATCTTTCTTATTATCTTATGCTTCTTCACGCCAGACAAGAAAATGATTTTGGTGCTTTAAAGACCATGTTCAGTGCCTATGCCTCAACCAACGACCCACTTGACTATCACATGATTTGGCATCAGCGTGCAGTTTTAGAGGCCATTGGTACTTTCAGTTCTAATGATCTTCATGTCCTTGACATGGCGTTTGTTTCTCAGTTGTTGTTTCTTGGGCAGTGTCATTGGGCCATCTATGTGGTGCTTCATATGCCTCATCGTGAAGATTATCCTTTTCTGCAAACCACCATCATAAGGGAAATTCTCTTCCAATATTGTGAAGTTTGGAGCAACCAGGAGTCACAATGGGAGTTCATTGAAAATCTTGGCATTCCTTCGGCATGGTTGCATGAAGCTTTGGTAGTTAACTTCTTTGAGCTAGTTATATTTTGCACGATTTGGTGATTTCGTATGGCTATTTGATTTCTTTGCAATCATATTTATGCAGTTATTGCATGTTTCTGGCATCAATTGAGGCCAAATTTCAATCCTATATGTTATGATTTGTAAATGTGTGTTGGCTTTGTTGAAGTTACTTTCAAAATTTGAAATTATTTTGTGCTGGTCTTATGCTTCTACCGACAACTATTCTGAAATCCTTGTTCCTAGAGTTCTAATCCTACCTCTCTTTTCCACCATATGCAGGCAATATTCCACAATTACAATGTCGACCCTGCAAAAGCTCTACATCACTTTCTTGAATGTTCAAACTGGCAGAGAGCACACTCTGTCTTCGTGCTTTCAGTTGCGCATTCGCTGTTTTTGTCAGGTAAAGAACTAATTAGCTCTTTTGTGGCATTTTGATCTTATTCAGTACACCGCCTTCTATTGATAAATATCGTTCTCATGTAAATTTTTTTTTCCTGCGAGAGACTCATCTGCAAACCCTATTAGTCTTCACGTCATGCTACAATGACTTGTATTTTTTCACTGCATTGTCTATTTTAATTTAATGAACATGGCTATCTAAAGCATGCATTCCCGTTTAGCTGTCGTTATTGGCCTGCATTAGAGTGCACTCATAGAGTTGCCCAAGTACATTTATACGTCAGAAGTATATTTTAGCATCTCAGAAAGTAATTTTTTTTTTTTCATCTTCTGTGAACTTTAAATAAAAAGCGATTGTGATTGATGTCATACAGCAAAGCATAAAGAGGTGTGGAGGCTCGCAACATGCATGGAGGATTATAAGTCGGAGATTGAAGATTGGGACCTAGGGGCTGGAATTTATATTTCTTTTTACATACTAAGAAGTTCCTTGCAAGAAGAAAACATGACCATGACTGAACTGGTATAATCCTTGTTTAGAAGTTAGGATCTTGTGTTACGTTTTCAAAGCTCAACTGCATAGGCTAGTTAATTTCGTAATAAGTTATTGATCTAGTAAAGAAAGGTGAAATGCCATTCGAATCAGCAAAATCTCTCCCGAAACTGGTTTTTATTAGTTTTCCAAAACTTGGAGTTATATTATATTAAAAAGGCACACATGCACCTTTCTGTAGGCTCCTGGAACCTTTTTCCCCTGTTACACCTTGTCCTTTTAGTGGTGGTATTTGGAATTGAGTATCTATGATTTATTTTTTTACATGCTCATTGACTTGCACCAAATGCTTCTAGTTTCTCTATCAAATTATTCCACACTTTTGCATTTGAAAACATTTCAAAAGGTGGCTTATCATTCCTGAAATCTTGTACTCAGTATTCATTTAACTTCTAAGTATTATTTGTCGTAACCACTCTTTTGTAGTCAACAATTTGGGATCATAGAAAGTGAAGGTTATTATTCAAAGTTTACTAAGCTGTATAATTTTGTACTACAGAAGACTAATGTTCTTATGATGTGCAATAGTTTTTCAGTTGATTTTAATAATATTTGACAGATGTTCAGTGGATATTTTTAATAATTTCAATTGAGCTGATGTATCTTGTTTGGCAGCATACTCCTGAGAAGAAAAATGATGCATGTGTGGACTTCATTGGTCGTTTAAAACAAGTCTCTAGCAGTTTGGGGAAGCAAATTAACAGTTGAAGCAAGGTATTGTTATATCTATCTTTTAATAGAAGTATGAGCACCTGCAGATTAATGGCCTTGTTGTGTTATCTTCTCTTATACCTAATTAACATATAACTGCTGGTTTTAAAGTTGCCATGCCTGACATTTGGACAAATTTTTTCCCTTGCTGAATCTGTTAACTACGGTTTTGTTGATATTCTCTTCTCATAACCGGTGTTTGTAAACATGGACTCGTTTGCTACTACCTCTTAGTGCCTGTCTTGCTTTTGTTGAAATGCTGATGATTAACTTGTGGTCAGCCATAGTTCTTTACTGTGTTGAACTCTGGTTTTTGATATGAGCCACAAGAGCTCATGCAGGGAAAAAAACTGTCAAAGCAGATTAAGCTAATAATTTGGGTAGGTATTCTTAGTGTCTTAGGCAGAGTTTAGTCTGTCTTGTACAAACAATGGCATACTTTTGTGAAAGAACTTCTCATAGTTTACATGGATTCACAAACAACCTCTCCATGTCATAGGCTAGTTATTCAAGGCTTTATGAAGTTTGTTGTGTGTACAAGTTGATATTATGAACCAAATTTTGTAGCAAGGATTTCTTTTAGCTTGTGGATTTAATAAAAGGCATGTTAAAAAATAGTTATGAAGTGCTATTTATATTGTTTGTGTGTGAAAGTAGATCAATAACATTGCAGTATAAAATTTGGTATTGTGAATGTACACAATGCTGGGATTAGAGAACTAAAGTTGATCAGTCGTGCAGCTCATTTATGGTTCTTATGAAAAGTAGATGCTTTGGTGGTGGTAAATGGTAATTTTAGGGGCCTCTTGGTTCAAATTCTGCAATCGAAACGGTTATGGGTATGATTAAGGAAGTCGATTACAATGGGAATGGTGATGATTAAAGGGTAGGGAGTAGTTATTGAAACCAAGCATCAACAATGAGAATCAATACGAATCCATTCGCATTCCTGCCCAATACCCCCAACTAAGCACCTCCTTAATTTTATTGTTAATGGTTTACAGATGCAATTGTTTCCAAAACCTTCGTTGCGAGGATGAGTATTTCACTTAAACCTATGAGTTATTATGCGGCAAGAGAAGTGCAGCCAAAATGAAAATTTTCTTAAATATGGTTTTGTCATTTATAGAAATTCTCAAGAATCTGTGGAAAGGAAAAACCATCCCCAACGAGTCGTGCCTTGGGTATATTGATGAACTAAATATAGTTATATTCTACACTAGAAGGTAATGTGGGTTGCAACATGGCGTGTGGCATTTGTGGATATCCGGTTTGATAGGTATTTCAATATGGGGTATCGTGACAAATTTTGTATGAGAAACTTTTCTACTTTAATGAAACTTAAGTTTTTATTTAATGCATTCTCTCTTAAGTAGCAGCTTATAGATTGTTCACATATGATATCCTTTGCTGTGGTGTGTGGGCTTATATCTGGTTCAGCTGATGAGAAGCGTACTGCTGTTTCCATAGCTATATCTTTTAATATTGATATTAGGTCACACGCCTGGAGTCAAATACTCAGCCCAAATGGTCCAATTTTTCATATCTATGACCTTGTAATGTAATTGCCTTGTGATAATTTACATGTATCTTTCAGAGCTGTGTACTCGAGGATGGCTGAAGAAATCTCGAGGGTTCTTCTTTCTGATAGCAATGAATGTTCTAAAGTTGAGGATCAGCTGAGCTGCTTCAACACTGCTTTAAAGGCACCCATGCCTGAAGACCTTCGCTCGTGCCATTTGCAGGATGCTGTTTCAATTTTTACATGTTATCTGTCTGAGATGGCGCAATAGATAAACCAGCCTTGATTGCTTGCTTTTCGATTCAAGTTCTGTAACTATACGATACTGTTTTGAGCCTTCCATTGTTGACCATCTCCCTTGTTTTGCAGAAACTAGTAAAAAGATATATTTTGGTGTTTTCAAAATCGAATCGGATCAGCTGGTTCAACCAATTAAATTCTTCAAAATCGGAACACCCCCAAGAATTGTTTTTATGATTAATTAAAAATACATTGGTTTGTGCTCTGGTTAAAGAGGTGTCCTGATTGCAATGAGAATGGATTGATTCGGTGCTCTGGTTGCTGCACTTGATTTCGACTGCTTGTTGATGACACGTATAATGTGAGGGCATTTATGGAGTGCTGCTGCTAATTTGTTACGTATCTAATCATGTATGCTCTTGTTCAATCTTATTTATTGAAGTGTTTATAATGTCGAGGTGTTGAGTTCGCGTTTATTTGGAACAACCTTAATCGAATAAGTTACCTAGTGTGCTTGTTGCCTTGTCATGCTATGCTGGAGTTTTGAGCTCTTTGTAAATGTCCATTCTATTTCAAGTTTAATCTTGCTGCTTTCATATGGAAACCAGAAAGAGATTTAATGTTCTTCAATTTTAGTATATATTAGTAGTGTTGATTTATCCAATGGACTCTTATTTACTATGTGATCATATCTGCTTTGATTTCCGTGGAGCTAGTAATTTTTTGTTTACTCTTAGATTTTGAGTTTAATGCTTCTGTCTATATATCTGATGCAACTGTGACAGAAGGCTTTGCAATTAATCGAATAAGATTAAACGAAACATGAACTATTTCCATCTTTGATAATGATAACATAGAAACTAAATCCATAGTTGCAACTGCATTGATATCTGTAAATGATTCTTGTTCTTTCACCAAAGTGAAATAAGCTACTAGTGAAACATAATAGCTTCGAAATCGCCTTGCATTATATTGAAGAGAAGCACAGGAGCTAAAAGTTCTGTAAATGTATCCAAGTAGCAAACTGAAGAGTAAATGGAACTGGTTTATATCACCGAATTGCGCTGTGAATTCTGAACTCTAGGCTTCTAGTGTATATGGCCATGATCGATAACTTGAATCTCCGACAAGGTCAAACGTTGGACGAACGAGCGACCAGGTCAGTTCCCTTTCTTTCACTTGTTGATTGCTGTGTATTATAGAATGGAAGGCTTATTCTTGCTACAGCTGTTATATTTGTTCTTGAAGAATGACAAGAGGAACAAATGACTGTTCTTTTTGGAATGATTTTGTAGATTTGGTTGGTCAAACTCGATAACCTGAGATATGAATTTTCATTTTCATTAAAAATTTCACTTCTCAATTGTTCATACGCACTAGATGATTATCAGTGCTTACACACTCTCACACACATATGATTAATTACATCCTGCCAAATGTGGTTTCAATATCTATTCCTCTGTAATCTGATTGATTTCATCCTGCCAAATGCAAATAGTATGCAGTTCTTCAATGTAACCCCTTTCTTGCTACACCTTAAATTGACTTCATACTAGCATGACAATCTATGGTAGGAACAAAGTACAAACCACCACTGGCCTTCAAAGCCTCACGTGTGAACTTTCGTCTCTACTGATGTTCCGTTTAGAATCGACTGCTCTTTTTATGTGAGGGGAAACCCTGTCATTTTATTTTTCACGTTCCATTTCGCTTGATTTATCTCACACAAGAAACACCTATTTGTGATGGTTGCTAAGCTATGGATGTTTTTCATATTTTGCAGGCTTTTGATTGTCTAATGGTGACTGCAAGAAACAAATATGTGAAGTTGGATGATTTTTTATTTATTTATTTAATGCAACTATATCTTCTGTTCATACTTCATACTTAATCTGATTCCACATGGTTGTTTAAAATCTGTGTAACACACTTGGTTGTACGTAATTATAGAAAATACCATAAATAATATAACTAGTCTTGTGAATCATGGTATGATAATGTGGAGATTAATGTTGAGCGTATTATCATAGTTTCCTAGCATAAAAAATTCCTTCTTTTTCCCTCTTTTCTATTCCCTTCTCTACATTTTATTTTTGTGGTGTCTATTTGTGATTTTTGTGTGTTTCAAGTGTAATTAGTAAATTAGGTGATAGTGTTGGGTGTCCATGTTAATTACGGGATACAAGTCGCAAAGTATGTTAGAAATATATTTTCACTTAATAATTTTTTTTAGTTTTAGGTAGCAACCAGTTTTATACTCGCAAATGTAGTAGTAATAATAATATAGTCGGATAAATTAGAAATGCTAAAAGATTTAAAGACATTTGAAAGAGGTATAGAAATTTAAAAAAAGAAAAAGAAAAGGAGGTAAACATCTATTGATTAGGAAAAAGAGAGGGTAAAATTAGGTGAGAATTTCTAGTGCAGAAAACAACTCAATCACAACAATTTTTCTATTTATATATATTTATATATAAAAAAAAAAAACCACCTATGCTAACAAACAATCACTTACAAGAACAAACAACATAAATTATACAACAAAGACAGCAATTCCTGCATGAATTAGCTGATAGTTAGCGGATTTGGAAGATCAGTGCAACTCTCAGCCACATCGTCAAGAAAAGCACACAACGTCCAACCAAATGTAAGATCCGAGTGTGTTTTATTCCCGAGGGCGAGCCAGCCAAAGAGAGCTAAGGGCCCGGAGACGAGAGAAATAGTCACTGATAGCAAGGAGAGCACGAGCTGATTGTCGGGTTGTTAGTATTCTATGCATTTGTTGTAGAGTCTGCTGCCGCAGATTATCAGCCTGCAACCAACGTTGTCCTTTACGTTATATTGTCCAAGGTATCAAAATCAACACGCGCACACACTAACAGGCGACTATATATGTGTATATATATTGAACTGAGCTAAGATAACCTGACGAATGAAGCCATCTAGAGTTCCCAACTTTCCCATTGCCATAGCCATCTGACCCATGTAGTTGGCGACGTTTCCAGAAGACCCTGATGGGGCAAGAGAACCGGCTAATGTCTCAGCCAACGATTGCTGCAATGCGTCCATACCCTGTGACAGGGCATCTTCGGCCTGCTGAGATGACTGTTGCAAGTTGTTGATGGCCAACGACTGCTGTTCAGTCAATGGCTCTAGCTGATTTATGAGAAGCTGGAAAAATAAAATAAATTTCAGAACTTCAAGATCTAATTTGACAGGATATAATGCAAAACACGATTGAATACAAGAGATGATGCTTGTTCTCTGTACAAAAGTGGAAGATACACACTATAAATCCAATCATCGAATACTGCTAATATCTCTTTAGCAAACTATTTCACACCAATGGAACAGTTGATCTTAAATATCGACTGTTTCCATAAGTAATCGAGAAACTGACCACATTGACCAACAGATGCTGTAAATAAGCAAACAAATGTATGTCCATAGTTTATCCACCAAGCTTACAGGAGAAGGCATACCCCCATTCTGAAGCATTTGAATGAAAACACTATTTCTGTTATCATGAAGAGTTTATATGTCATACTAATATACAGGACAAATAAAAATCATATGCCGTAAAATGCAGAAGTGATCTCAAGGAAAAAAATAACTCCCAGCATGAGAACTTTATATCTTTCTGACAATAAGTAAATGATCAAAAATAATGCAGAAAAAAGAAAGAAAATAAACAAAATGGCTATTTTATCTTTAAATAGATGAAGCAAGTTGGCTTATTTTACTTGTTCTTTTCTTTACTTGTAGCAGTTCTTAATGTTGACTCATTTCAGTACCTCAACATATTTAAAAATCAAGATTTACAACTGGGAGAAAACTAATTTCAACAAGGCAACAGGGTGACAAAATTGGCTATCAAACTAGTTACATTCCATCCTTAAACCAGGTAAAATCTTTTGATATCTTGCCATCTTATCATGCATTCAGCGAGCATTGTGTAATTCTCTACTTTTCTCATACTATGACACAAAATGTTAATACACAGCATTCAACACTTTACGGTGTTTGTAAATATTAAATGTCATAGATTAAGTGGTGAAAGAAAATATTTGATTAGACAGATATGTATCAGAGCTTGGCATTTAAAAAGAAGGTAAAATCTAAAAACCAACAGCTCAATGGGGGGCTAGAGGGAAAGATGAAGAATAGAGGTCCAGAACTTTAAAGCAATATAAGGTAACTTACTTTGAGAAGCTCGGAAGAACGAAATCCACCAAGCCACAGGAAGCACCTTTCAGCAGGTGTTTTCCACATGCCTGACAGTATGTGAAAGACATCCGCCTTTGCAGCATCCCCTTTTATCCTAAAAATTTCATCATAGTGTGCCGCAACGCCATCCACGATCATACGGAGTTCACCATCTCCCGCATGTGAATTAACAGCACCCCTAAGCTCACTTATTCGCCGGTTATGCTCCTCCAACCACCGCGAATATTCAACATCAAAGGCCAAGGCACCTAGTTATAAGGTATTTAGAAGCGCATATTCATGGAACTCAAAGTCGACGAAACAAATGGGTATTTTCATGCAGGCTACAAAGCTTAAACTAATGAAAGCACTAATGGCGAAACGCTTGTAACAATGCCTCGTGGGGAAGCCACATGCTAAGCAAGAACTAAAATACAGCTTCAAACAATTAAAAAAGGGAAATAATGGCTCACTAAGACAGATTATAATTGACTACCCAGTCACTTCATTCTCACTCTACAGTTTCAAGTATTATATAATGAGATGCAACTGCATTAACATGGTACCTTCTCTTGTCTTTATTAATATACTTCAACAAAAGGAACACTAAAAAATAAAAGGTAAAAGAAATTCTCATTAAGGTTTATTCCTCATAATTTCTCCAGGTAAGTCAATTATCTGTGAAAAAGACAAAGATGGGCCAAGAATGACCACCAGCACTGCCAAACTAGTAATAGCTAAAAAATTTACTTCAAAGTCCTAAGATCTCAGGGAGCTCAGTTAAATGTCTAATTTTTAATCACTTATTACTCTATGAAAAGTGGGCAATAAATTTAGTTCCTGACTTACTTCAGCCAACTAAAAAACATTTCAACCTCTCTGGCCTAACACATTGGTTTTCAAGTCTATTTTTTGATCAGTAATTACAATTCACCAACTTTTTTTCTTTTACCTATGAGGTTGTTTTATATTTTGCCAATCATTATGCTTCTGTTTTACATTTCTTTCTGACATAGCTCATGAATACAATAGCAACCAAGTTCGGGTCCAACCTCATTAAAGCAATTCTGAAGTACATAAATGGACCAGCTAAAATTAGTAGTAACTTGTAGGTGAAAGAATAAGACAAGACACCCACACAGCTGCTTCTTCTCTACATTTTGACATTTGCATTTAATTCAGCTCTCGGAAACTACTTTCACTCGCTCCCTACATTCTATGGTCTAGCCTTCTAGGTTGCTTTCACATACACTTTTTTCTTTTTTTCCTCATTAGCTTACTAGCTTCTCAAATCTTCTAGCACTCCAATAACAGACATCAAGATTCAATTTAATAATTAGCAAAAAAGGTGAACCACTGCCAACGATCATAGGCACTAAAAAACGTCTCATCCAAATCAATAACAAAATTAAAAACAGTAAAGTAAGAAAGCATTTTAAAGAAAATGTTCATACAGGAGAATCAAATCACAGCGTCAAGATAATCATACCATTTCCACCAGCAGATTGAGATTGATCTCCAGAGCTTGAGATAAAAATCCCCTTCAGCAAAGAAAACCGCATTCACTAAATTGAAAAGGAATAAAGACTTAACAAGAATTGCAATTTGGCCTAAAAGTGAACAATAAGAACAGAGTATAGGACCTGCTGCCTTGCCCTTTGTAGCTCTTGCTCAAGCTGTGTCAATTTCATTCTGCTACTTTCTAGCTGTTGAACATATGCCTACACAAAAAAAAATAAAAAAAAAAGGGTAAAGGAAAAACTAATCTAAGACAGTTAAATGCCTAAAAGATATGAATCACAAGACAAAAGTAGCTCCAAAAATCACAAGTTTTCAATAGAAGCAGAGAAACATATTCTTATAAATCCTGCCACTGAAGCAGATCATGTTCAAAAAAAGAATACAAAACTTAACTCAATATAAAGTCTTAATTTAAACATATAGGCTGTTATTATCTTGTATTGTTTACTGAGGAAAACCATAACAAGGTCGAACATAAAAGTCAAATAATCTCAAGTCTCCTGATCCATCATAGTAAAACAACTCCTTAATATGCCCCCAACAATGATAAAAACTTGGTACATTTAGCAGAGGACATAAAGATTTTTATACAATATAGCCTCAACTCTTCGATAAGTTTTAAAATAAATTAATTAGAATAAAATAAAACAAAAAGACTCTAAGATAAGTTACTTGTGTTTTTAAATGTGAACAAGAAGGCCTGCATAATATTTAAGAACATACAACTTATTTGATGCTCTCTCCATCCCATCAAAAGAATCTCGGTTTAAAAGCCTGATTAAATTTATTTGAAATTTTTATATTGCCTACCCAAATCAAGTTAAATGTGAATGAAAAAGTAAAAAAAAGAAAAGAAGACCGGGTATAGATAAGAACTGATGACATAAAAATGGATGTACCATTCAGTTAACCCTAGTGTTTTTGAAAAACATGACTTTAGGGACGAAAGGAGCAAATTTTTTATTTAGCAGTTCCTGTAATAATTTAACATTGCTACTTGTACCAGCCTTATGCAAACTGTTGCAGATACAATTTCACTAAGTCTCTCCAAAAAATATCCAGTGCTCCAACCAACTAAAGTCAATTCCATGCCTTATGGGCTCCTTGTTTTGTGACAAGGAATGAGAATAATAATGGTGTTGATAGCAATGGATATGCTCCCTAAATTGTATTCCTTGGTTCATAATGGGCATAGTTATCATAACATCGATTTTGTTTGGTTTACCCAAATGATTTTTTAGAGAGAGAGACATATAGAGAAACAATACTTTGACATCATTTAAAACAAAAAACAAAATTGCATTTTTAATATTTTATAACTGACTAGAGTATTGAACCAATTTAAGTAATGTAGAAGAAAGGCATTACACCCAGAAATAGTGGAAGATTCGTAATTATGAAGACATAAATATAATAAAGAAGGAATTTATCCATTGTACCTACTATTTCTTTTTACCACACCATTACCCAACCAATATAGTCTCAATCGTATTTGTATTCCCAAAATTTAGTTATAGGAATCATTAAGTTCACGTGGCAATGTATCATTTCTCATCTTAAAGAGATACATATCTGCCCAAACTCTTATACTGGAGATAAACAGAAATCACACTGCTCGAGGCAACCCATGGAGCCTTATCTTTTACGCAACAAAGTATCCAACATATTACCAAAGTGGTTATACATACTGTAAATATATAAAATCATGAAGTTAGCACATGTAGAAAACATCCTCAAAAAAAATTTGACGGTAACACATTTAGGATAATGAATAATAAAAGCAACCAAGATGGTAATGAAACTAAACTCATAGGAATTAAAATGAAGGCATGATGCACCAATCATAAGAAAATGAAGCAAGCAATGAGGTACCAGATACACAAGATAAATGACATACTTTTTTTCTCAGTCGGCTTTTTCTTGCAGCTTCACGATTTTGAGCAAGCCGACGCAGTGTCTGCAAGAGGTCATTGAGATTATACTCTTACACAAAATACAAATACACGTGCTACTAAAAAGTTCAAAACACCTTTTGGTCTCTGGATTTATCACTGCCATCAGAAGCAACTGTAGCCTGCAATTGATTGTTTGGGAACTGCATAAGCACATAAATGACCTAGGTCAACAACTAACTAACTAACTTGCAAAGAAAGAAGTATCTAAAGCTGCATTTACGGACTCACGACTCATAATATGGCCAATCATTGTGCTTATAAGAAGATACACACACACAACACACGTGAAATGCACGATATAACACAAAGCATCTAAGTGTACCCTCAAATTCTTTTCTTCTGTGTCAGCGTCAGTTGAAGAATCTGACATAGCACTGGCATCTGCCATCTGGGACACTCTTCTAAATCCTAAACTGGTGCTTCAGATACAAATACATAAATCTAAAGGGAGTGAGTCTGAATCCAATGTCGCCCTTAATAAATATAACACGCTGGATATTACCCTGCAAAAGCAAGCATTGCATGAACAATTAACGTTTTTAGAGTAAAGAGTTCTGTAAAACAACAAATATTACAAATAAGTTTAACGGTGAAGCATTATTCCAATTGTTATACTGAATCTCTTAAATTTCATGAGTTACATGTCATAACTTTCATACCATGTGCTTACATTGAAGTGGGGCATCCGAACTGGAAGATCTCACGTCTCAAACTTAACAATATGTAGTCTTAAAGTAATTCACACTGTTGATTAACTTTTTGTGATTCAAATATGACCCACACCAAATTTTCCTGAATGTCTATACACCCATGAAGTAACTACAAGCAAATTAATTTCAACCAAGTTTCAAGTAAAAATTATTTTAATAGAAAAGAATAGCACATGAACTGAAGACTTTATACCAAGAAAACTAATTTTCTGCATATCAATTGAGATTGAACCTTCGTTACAAGCAAATATTTATTTCAATGAGACGTGCGGCAGCAAACTGCATAAATAGGTCTAAAAATTTCACATAAGAGGGATTCATTTTAAATTTGAATTCAAGCAATAAATTATTCAGGCCCCAAATTAAGCCTTTGAGACACGAGCGAAAAGAAAAGAAAAGAAAGACAAATGCAACTACTAAAGATGTGTTTGCTTCTAAAAAATGGATATAGAAATTAATACAGTAAAGAAACTATGGTTGCTTTCCTTATATGAACACACAACTGAAATCAGAAACAACAAAAACACAGTAAAGAAGCTTGATTTGAATATACCAAATTCTTAGATCTCATTCAACGCTAATCACTCTGCCAGTAGAGAGTCGTTCTTACATCCAAAAAATCTTAATTAACATTAACTTCGTATTTCCACACCATAATAAACATTCCCCTTCAATCCAACTGAAACCCACAAGCAATTTCTGAAAAACAAAACACACCCAGAAAGCTTAAATTCAAAGTTCACCTATTTCCCTGAAAAGGGCAGTGAAATTTCCCACTCCGGGGGGGAGAATGATAAATCAAGCGCAGTTGACGAAGAAATTCCTACTCAATTTTGACCACAGAGTCTTGTATAGCTTGTTGATTTCTGAAATGTTATTAGGGATTGAAGAATAGAATGTTGGGAGGGGTTGAGGTGGGGTTGGTCAGGGGGGAGTGCTGGAGAGTGGAGAGTAGGTCGGTGTGAGGAGTGTAATAAAATATTGTGCAAGAAAATTGTGCAGAAGGGGAGATCATGGTTTTTGTTGAGCCTATTCATTTATAATTGAATTAAAGCATCTTTTATAGTATACTCCATACTTTACACTCCTATATATTTCATTTCATGCATCTATTGCACCTGTTTAATTAATGAAAATTCTAACAAAGCCTGTATTAAGTTTTAAGGTAGTCTCCGTGAGAGAGATAGATACGAGATGTATTATGAAACGAGTCGATTTATTATTGAAATATATTTATTGATATTAATATATTTAAAAAAAAATAATTAATTATAAATAACATACGAGATTTTGTTTTTAGCTTTAAATAAAGTATAAATAGGATTATCACAATTTTATACCATCCCTTTTGTCCGACAAAAATATTTTCATTTACTTTTTGCATTAAGATTAAACTGTGTTATTATTTTATATGTAATGAGCAATTGCATTAATAATAAGTGGTGAACTATATGTTGGGTCTTTTTATTAAAGAAAAAGAAATATATGCATTTGGAGTAGACGAAGGGAGTATATAACTTTTTTGATATTCGTGTATGAGGTACGAAAATAACTTTATATATTCAATTTTCTTTTTTTAACAAATTGTATAGTTCAGTATTGCATACATGTATTTTTAATAATGGTATAACATTATATATTCAACTTTATTATTAATTTTTCATTAAAAAGTTAAAAAGCTAAAAGTATTTTTAGCAAATAATTTGCTAACAAATTGTATAAGTTTTTGTTCATTATTATATACTATTTCCATTCCATATTATTTTTCACCGTTATCATAGACATGAAGTTTAAGAAAATTTGTTTTTAATTAATTTTATTGATTTTTGGAGGATAATGTAATATTTTTTTAAGTGGTGAAGTTTAATTTGAGACGAACGAGAACAAAGAGTGTAGGAAGTTTAAGAAAAATTGTTTTTAATTAACTTTATTGATTTTTAGAGGGTAATGTAGTATTTCTTAAGTTGTAAAGTTTAACATGAGACGAACGAGAACGAAGAGTGTAAAATTTAACTTGGGAGATATGAAAAAATTATTTATAATAAATAATATATTCGGAATGTGAGCGCATAAATTAACAAATGTCCATGCTGGTCCACATAATATTTTGCATTTATATATTTAAATTGAATTATTTAATTATAAATAAATTAATTCGAAAAATTTATACTATGATAAATGGCAAAGATAATAAAATCTTAAAAATAATTTAATGTAATTCAAATTAGCTAGGTCGATAAGATTGTTGTTATCTTATTTTATTTTTTCCATTAAAATAATTTAATGTAAAACAAATTAGCTAGGACGACGAAGTTTTGAACAATTTCTTTACAATATTTGGGATCTTGGATCTTGGGTGGAGGTGACCACTTGCCAATCTTTTATAATCCATCACTCTATTTTAAAATAATATATTACATTGGCTATTTATCAATATTAATTCACATATATAGTGTTGGAATTAAAATAAATAAAAAATAAACAAAGGCAAAAATATCTAAGTCCAATATACTTGGTTGTTTCATGTTCAAGGAACTCTGGTGCCCTAGTTATGTTTGGGCGATGGCTAACTATGTCCATAAGTGTTAGGCATACTTTTTTTGCAAGAATTTATAAATATATAAATGTGGGGAGCTTAAAATGTGTAATTTCTTTTTTTTTAATGCATCGATATTCAATCCGTAGACCGACTAATCTGGGGGAGGTCAGAATCACCGTCTACTAGTGGAGACCCCCATTTCAAGCCAGAGCTTTGGGCTCTGTAGTTTCACTCTTAGATACCTTAAGTTCACACCGCTAAGCCAACCCCTGTGGGTTATACAGAAGTACTTGTATTTTGAATGATTTAATAAGAAAAATAAATATAGTTATTTAAGTTTAGCGAATAAAGTGTGGAAAATAAGTGATATTTTTTAAATATTGTTATTTAGAGAGCATTAATATGAAGTAAAATATATACTCATATGACAACACTTGCATGTGACTAATCTTAATACATCTGACAGTTTTTTTATTGATGGTGTGGCATAATTAGATTTCCTCTGTGATGAAATGTAATTTCTAGGTTTATTTGCATTTGTTTAGTTTTTTTTTTTATCTTAGTTAATTCCATTAATGTATGTGTTGACTTTTATTTTAAAACGTTCTTTAATTGTGATTGAGATGATGATGTGTTATTTCTTTTTATGAATTATTATAAATAATTTAGTTATTTTAGTTTTTTTAAGTGATATGGCATAACTTGAATTATTTGGTGATGACATGTAATTTTTTTTAAAAAAAATTAGTTAATTCCATTAATGTGTTAATTTTTATTTTACAATTTTCATTAATTTTTTATTGAGATTATGAGTTATCAAAGTTCTTTTTAGAAATTATGTATGATTTATATATACCTACACTAAAATTTAAACCGTATTTATGTATCTTTGAGAGTTTTTAATGATGATGTGGATTTTTTATGTTTTCTTTCTTTCTTAATAATATAATACTTTCATATTTCTTAGATTTTTTTATTTATTTATTTTAATATTTATTTACTTTCTAAAGTTAATTTTCTATAGTTAGAAAAATAATGTACATGAGGTAATAAATTAATTATTGATATACACAAATTATTTTCTATATTTAGAAAAATAATGTAAATAAGTTAATTTTCTATATTTAAAAAAAATAAGGTAAATGAGATAATATATATTTGGTGCACATTTTATATATTAAAATCATTATAATTATCAATTAAGAAATATATGAAATTTAAATAGATTTTATGTGATTAATTTTAAGAATCTATTTATTATTATCGATTAAATCTAAATATGTAAAATTTAATCTAGATTAGATTGATTGCTAATTCTTTTGATTTTTTTTAAATGGATAGATATGAATTTATTATTTTATTACTCCCTCTAAATTTCTATTGTTATAAATTTAGATATACGAATCTGCCTCTAAATATATAAATTTCAAATTTAGATATAAATATATACATTTGTACTGTTACTCAATTCAATACAACTCTCATCTAATGTTATAAATTTCTTATACTATATATAATATATTGAATGGATTTAATTATGCATTAGTCAATCAATTCTAAAATCTACAATATATCTATTATAATATCAATTAATGGGAGCTAATCTTATGAACACATTGAATGAATTATAATCACTATTATTATATTAATTAATTGTTTAATATTATTATTACTTTTTATTATTTTTCATTTATGTCTCAATTTATTTAATCTTTGTACTAAAAATTTATTTTGTTTTCGATGTTTAAATTTAAAATTATTTTATTTATTAATTATCATAACTTAGACTTATATTTAATATTAAATTTTACATCAAATTTCTAAATTTCTATGGTTATAAATTTAGATTTACAGATCTGCCTCTAAATATACAAATTTCAAGTTTAAATCTAAACATATAAATTTATACATTTACTCCATTCAATACCACACTTATCTAATGTTATAAATTTCTTATATTATTAATAATATATTTCATGATTGAATTTAATTATGCATTAATCAATCAATTCTAAAATCTATCATCTACCTATGATGTGAGCTAATCTTATGGACACAATCACTATTATTATATTAATTATTTCATTTTATTATTACTGGAGTATTATTTTTTATTTATGTCTTAAATTATTTAACCTTTGTAATAAAAATTTATTTTGTTTTGATGTTTAAATTTAAACTTATTTTATTTATCAATAAATTATCATAACTTAGACTTATTTAATATTAATTTTTACATCAAATTTCTAAATTTCAACTATTATAAATTTAGATCTACGGATCTGCCTCTAAATATATAAATTTCGCAATTAAATCTAAATATATAATTTCTATTGTTACTCCACTCATTGCAGCACTCAATGTTATAAATTTCTTATATTATTAATAATATATATTACATTAATGAATTTAATTATGCATTAATCATAAATTCTAAAATCTACATCTATCTATTATAATATCAATCTGTGAGCAAATCTTATGGACACCCTGAATAAATTATAATCACTATATTTATTATTTATTATTTCATTTTATTATTGCTTTTTATTAATTTTCATATATATCTCAAATTACTTAATCTTTATAATAACAAATTCTTTTGTTTTGATGTTTAAATTTAAACATTTTTTTTATTAATCAATGGGAGTTGATAGTGCATTTGGAGATTACTTTTTTGGGTTAAAAGTAATTGTTTTGAGAAAAGATTTAAATACTACTTTGATCAATTTGTTTATTGGAATGATATTATTATTTTTGGAATTATTAATTTATCATATTTATGGAAAGATTGTCATATTTTAAAAGTTTGGAAGAATATGAGTTTATGGTAAGATAGTTCCATTGAAGCTGATTTAATTAAACTTTAGGTATTTTTTTAATTAGATTTAGAGTGAGACTTGCGTGCGCATTAGAACACATGTGCCTTTAGAAATTTAGTATTATAGACAAGGGTATATTGCTTTGGTCTAAAGGGTATACACTTTAATTAATAAAAGGTACACCATTTTGTTCTAAAGGGTATACACTTTTTCATTAATATTTTTTTCTTTAGAAAATAAAGGGTACACATTTTTATACTAAAGGGTATACAATTTAACACAAAAAATAATAAGGTACGGAGTGTTGTCCATGCGCCCAGATACACACAATAATTTTCTTTAGAAAATAAAAGGGTACACATTTGTATACTAAAGAGTATACAATTTAACACAAAATTTTAAAGGCGCACGGAATGTGGTACGTGGCCCAGATGCACAGGAGTTTTTGCCTTAGATTTAAAGTTGGGAGATTATAGATGGAAAGGTAATAACTATGATGAAGGCGTTGTTAAAATAAATAAAAAATATTTATTAAAATTATAGATATTGGTGATAAAATTAGAATTACCATTAGAATAATTCATTTGAGTATGAATTTGATTTTAGAGAAATGAAATATTTTGAAGAGAAAATCGTTATAACACATTATTTGACTAATAAAAATAGTATAAATAAATTGTAACTATATTTTGTTATTAGTCCCATGTAAATAGGCCAATAAGTGCAATTTTATTAAAAGATAAATAAAAATATGAAATGAAGAGAGGAGAGAAACATAAAAAAATGACAGAAGTTAATAAGATAAGCCAAACATGCGGCTTAAAAAAGGCCTAAAAATAAATTATTAGTCATGTAAATAGTATTTGAGTTTTTATAGTATTTGTATGTTTAGGAGAAAGTCCAACCCAAATTAGAAACTCAATTATCTTAAATTTTTTATAAGATAATTAGAGGTTTTGAACTTTTGAATCATTAGTTCAATTTAAAAATTGGTGTTTCGATAATATTTCTCATAAAAATAGATTAGAGATCAGCGTTATGTGCAAGATTTATAATGAGAAGCTTATTACACATGTAATTGATACATACGTAATTTTTATTATATTTAAATAAAAAATCATTATAAACATGTATTTTTACTTTTAAGATACTCACATGATCAGTTTTATAAATACGTATAATTAATTTTATATATTAATAATTATATTAATAAATTATCTCATTAGAAAAAAAAGTTATCCCGTGCATCGCACGAGTTCTATACTAGTTTTATGTATATATTTAAATATTTATCACCTTTAGTTATGGATATTATAAATTTTCATTAAAAATATTATTATCATATTTTATTTATTCTATAAATTATTTATAAAATAATTTACTGTACAACTATCACTTTTTTAATTTAAGTATAATTTTTTTTTATTAAAATACTATCACTTCCTATCCTTTCACGGAAATATTCTTGTGAGACCCAAGTATTTGTCATATACATACTATATGGAGTAGGAAAAAAAAAGTTATGTGGGAACTGGGAATATTGAATTAGAGAGTTTGATGCGTAATTTAAAATAAAAAATAAATGTATCTTAAGTATTTGGTGCCATTTCTCAAAATGTGTTTCGATTAAGTCATTTCAAATCCAATGAATTTGGAAATGAGTGGATTTTAAATTTCTTAGATTTTAGATCAATTCATTTGAATTCTCCTATTTGGATAAATTATGGATCTTTGGAAGGATTTCAAATCCATGATTCAAAAATTATTTTTAAAATAGAATTTTATATATGATAAATAAAAATAATAAAATTTTATTATATTAAATATTAAAATTTAGAATTTTATTAAAAATATTTTTTTTGGGAGAGTATTCTACCACCCAACCTACCCCTACCCACCCCCCACCCAAAATTTTTTTTTTTATAAAATTTTAAATTTTTAATATTTGAATAATAAAAATATTACCACCCATCCCTACCCACCCCTCCCAAAAAAATTTTATATAAAACTTTACTTTTTAATATTTAAATAATAAAAATATTACCGCTCAATCCTACCACTCTATCCATCCACCCACACCCCCACCACCCCCATTCATCAATTTTTTTTTTAAATTTTTTTTTGATTTTAATATTTAAATAATAAAATTTAAATTTTTATTTTTAAATTTTTTTTGGGGAGGAGTGGTGTGGGGGTGTGGAGGGGTAGGTTGGGTGGGTTGGGTTTGGGTGGTAATAATTTCATTATTTAAATATTAAAATCTAAAATTTTATAAATTTTTTTTTGGGTTGGGGTGGGGGGGGGGAGGTGTGAGAGGTGGATAGGGTAGGTTGGGTGGTAATATTTTTATTATTTAAATATTTAAATCTAAAATTTTATAAAAAAAATTTTTGGCTTGGGGGTGGGGGAGGGTTGGGTGGTAATATTTTTATTATTCAAATATAAAAAATTTAAAATTTTATAGAAATTTTTTTTTTGAGGGTGAGGGGGTGGAGGGGGTGGGGTGGCCTGAGGTGGGTAGGAGTACGCTGGGGTAGAGTTTGAAATATAATATATATATGTAAATTTTTTATACTATTTTTCTATAATATAATCAATTACACACTAACGGAAGGATTTCAAATGACACGGTTTGAGTAAGAATTTGAAATTCATTCAAAAACAACTAAAAAAATTCAAAATCAAATCCATGATTTGAAATCCATTAATTTAAAATTTTGAATTTATAAATCCGTTGATTTCAAGTAGCATCCATACTGATGAATGTATTTGAGGGAGAGGTTTATAAATTCTTCCTCAAATTCATCCATCCAAACACAACCTAAAAGAAATTATTAGGTTAAACGTAACAAGTGATGCCTTGAGAAATTTTCAAGAAGGACGTAAATTTCTACTACAAATGATCATGTTAAACATACCAAGCGACGTCTAAAGAAATTTTTAAAAAGGACGTAAATTAATACATCAAGCCTATCACAATTACAAGTTTTTATCATTTTTTTATTTATTTTACAACCACAAAGGTTAGGGCTTAAAGAGTCTCTCCCTCACGAAAAATGAAAAATTGATGGAAAAAATAAATAGCAGTGTTTGGATCTCAAACATACATGATTCCCTCCTCTTTAAGGGATCCATTCTAGTTCTATTTTTTTAAGTGACTGAATAAATCACTTTAAAGAGTATTTCACAAACGCTCTTAAAGAGATTTTGAATTTGAAAAGACAATAATTAAACTCTTGGTAGAGGTTGCAAATTGCAAAGCCCACCAAGTGTGGGGATGATCTCATGATAAGTTTCTCAGTTCAAAACATATGGGAAAAAATTGATCACTTAATAGGCCCAAAAGTAGAACAAGTAAATGATTGCAAGTTGCATTCAAATTGAAGAAGTAAATAAGAAATTTTAAATCCAGAAATACAATATGCACATTCCTCAGTTCACTCAGAAATATAAAATAGACAAGAATGTTGCCCTAAAGAAATGCAGCATGCCTTTAATCAGAAAATCAAGCATTAGCAAGAGAGAGAAGATGAAGGAAAACAGCACCACAAACAACCACCACAGAGGGAGAGAGATGGTGCTAATAACACTCAAAATTCTCCACATGAAACTCAATGTTTGAACAAGTTTAGAAGCCAGACATATAGGGGAAAAGCTAATGGCAAGATTACCGAGCTTTGACGATGGAAAGAGAGTCGAATTTAATAGTATGTTTGCTCTCAATTTTCTAAAAATCAACAACTTCAACTTAACCTGTTCTCCACTAGACATATCCAACAAGGACAACATTGGAAGAAAGACACAGTCAGGCTGAGATGAAAGATCAAAAGAGGGTCGAATTTAATAGCATGTTTGCTCTCAATTTTCTAAAAATCAACAACTTCAACTGAACCTGTTTCTCCTCTAGACATATCCAACAAGGACAACATTGGAAGAAAGACACAGTCGGGGCTGAGATGAACGTCATCTGCAACCGCAATGTAAGCTCTCAATAATCTAAAGCAGACAATTCAAACACAACTATTCCATGATCAAACCCAGTCCTAGCAAAGATATACCAAAGATCCATGAACTAAACCTAATTATAACCAGAAAAGTAGCTTCATCTATGTTGATGACAACATTCCATCTGTATCTATATGAACATATATACAACAAATTCACCACCACAAAATAAGCGTGGTGGAGATTTAGATCCTAGGTTTCTAATATAAATGACACATTAAAGATTAAAAAGCAAGACTGAGAACATTTCTATCTCTATAAAAAGAATCAACTCAGAGTCCTGAAATCTTGAAGTTGGAAATACACCATCATATAAGAAAACTATCTATTCATCAAAATCCTATTTGTACACAAAAGAATTTGAACCATTCTTCAATATAAAAAATACAAAATGTAACAGACAACAATCTCCCATAAGCAGATTCATAAGAACCGCAAGGAGAGAGGGATAGATGGATCATAACCTAAAGAACCAGAATGAAATCTTTCATCTCAAATACGATAACCCCAATTAATCAAATGCCGCGAGTATTAAAAGTTACAAGGAATCAAAGAAGCCCAAACAACACAAATATTCCAAGCAAGATTAGCCAAATAATGTGAACCAGCAAAAAGGCCTGGCCCGCGGGGCCCGACCCGCCATTGCCCACCTCACAGAACCCGAGTTTCTTGACACGCACTCCCGCACAATGGGCGTCAGCGCAGCCGCACCAGTAAGTGATCCCATCGACCCCGCAAACCGGATCGGGTCGAAAGCATTTCACGGGGCATATCTCCTGCTCTGCATTCGGCGGGCAGAGGCTATTTTCTTGCTGATCCGAGGGGAGTATAAGGAAATTGGGGTCGGATCGGACGGTGGGTGGAAGAAGGGAGGAAAGAAGAACGGTGAGGATGAAAATTAAAGATGGTCTGCTGGAAAACAACTGCATTCCGGCGATCTTCAAATAGACGGAGTGAAGATCGCCTTCTGGTATTATCGAAATGGATCAATGTTTGCTGGATTGTGGAATTAGATTGAAAGGCGTTTAGGTTTTGTTGTTGTGGGAAAATTGAATTGGGGTTTTCAAACAAGGGAATTTCTTGTTCGGGTATTGGAGGATTAGATGGCGTACAAAGCATTCTTTGGACTTATTCTTTTCTTTTAAAAAAAAAAAAACTTATAAAAGTAGGAAATAAATTAAGTCTTCTTTTTTTTTTCGTTGACATTATATGGAGTAGTATATACAACGAAAAACTATACTTGAATATTGTTGTAATATTTTAAAAAGAAAATGCTAAATATAGCTTACTTCAAGAAAATAACAAGGGAAGTTTAGTTTATTTAATGAGTAACATTGAGTTATTATTATTTATTGCCTTAAAAACAACTTACCTACTTAATTGTTTGCATTTCACGGGACAGAGGATGTAATAAGTTTTAAACACTATTTGTACATAAGTGGGATTATTATTAATTAAAAACAAACAACTAAGTACATAAGCGGGATTATTATTAATTAAAAGCAACAACTAGGTGAATTATTTGGTGGGTTACAATGTTTCATGAAATTAATAAAAAAAATTCAAATAATCCTCACGCTCCTTTCTTGTTCATGACATTTTTAAGTTTTATTAACTATATATACTAACATTTTAAATGAACCAAACTCTATTAAGGTTTATATAAACCATGGTTTATAATAATGTTTATATAAACCATGGTTTGGTATAATTTATGAAATGTTTGTCGATTTAGGTGATCTACCAGGTCTGCCCAACTTAAGTACTCCATAATTTAGAGTTTGACACTTGACAACCCTATTTACAATTTTACACACGGGCATTTGTTGGCTTCCAGCCTAGAAGCTTATAGTATCGATTTTCAACCACGTGCAGTGCAAATGCATAAGTTCAAAAACCCAAACGTCACGGTCTCCTTTTGTGCTTAGATTAAGGAGTATTATTATTTTATGTGTATTAGGTAGTTGTATTAGTGGTGTGTGGTGAACCACAAGTGATACTTTTTTACTAAATGTGGGAAATGAGGACTTTTGGATGGAACGCCTAATATATGACTCCCTCTGTCCACTCAATCTATCAATTTTACCATTTTGTGTTGTCCACTCTTAATCTATCCATTTCCACTTTTAAACATATGGGACCCATCCCACCCACTAATACAATTAAAATATGGGACCTACACACCATACTAATACAACTACCCACTACACATTAAATAATAATACTCCCTAATCCACATGCAAAAAGCAAATAGATAGATTGGGGATGAACGGAGGGAGTAAAATGTAGAGCTGTCAAAACGGGTTGGGCCCGCGGGCCGGCCCGCCCCCACCTCTAAAAAAAGTGGGTTGAGCCGTAAAATTTGCAGTCCGTTTGGAGGCGGACCTAAACGGGCTGGCCCAAACGGGAGCGGGCCTAGGCGGGCTCAACCCAAATGGGGCGGGTTGGCCCGTTTGGGCCCGCCATATTTTTTTTTGTTGCTATTGGTCTAGTATATTCCAAATATTTATTGTTCCTTCTTTTAATCATTTTTGAAATAATAAATTAAATTATAAGATGAATGCACTACTTACTCCTATTTTGTAACATAGATTAGTATAAAAAAAATTCGTAAATAAATTTAAGTCATAATTTTTTTTATTTCAATACTTTTTAATTTTTGAAATTTTAATATATAAATGTATATATGGATTAAGCAAATGCAAATGATAAATACTTAAGATATCTAATCCTTTGAAGATTGACGAGAATATAATTGATCAACATGAAAATTGATATGTTTATATTATGATGTTATATTTGATGAGTCTTAAAAACAACTTTATAATTATGTTTTGAGTTTTGTGATTGACCTTTAAAACTAGTAAACTTTTTGTGATTTAATTTGTGTTATTTGAGGATAATTAGACTTACATTGTTTTATTTATATATAGTTAGTAAACTTTATGTTGTTGATTAATGATCTTTGTTTATATTTAATTGTTCATGGTGCTATTTTGTAAAATCTATATTTATATTTTAATGATCTAATTGATATTATAGTATTTTGTAAAAGCTTCCATCATTTTAATATTTCATTTTCAAATAATAAAAATTATATTAACATCGTAAAAAAAAACGGGTTGGTCCGCCATAACCCGCAATCCGCCTCTAAATGGGTTGGGTTTCATATTTCGGGCCCGCAACCCGCCTAGGCCCACCCCGCCAAAGCCCGCCAAATGGCGGGTTGAGGCGGGTTTTGGAGCCCGCCCCGCCGGCCCGTTTTGACACCTCTAGTAAAATGGTGCCTTTTAATGGGACGGAGAGAATATTTATTTTGCAAATTTAGATAGTATTCTTACAAAATCCGGCATACAACCTGTTGATGGTGTGTTCTTGGTCCGCTAATTTACGCTTAATAAAAAAGGATTATGGCATAGCGAATCCAAGAACGATCACAATCAAACAGGAAACAACCACAAACAAGGAATTCTAAATGATTAAGAACCGAATTCCCACCAAAGAACTATATCCGATTTTATTACTCTCTCTTAGAACAACACTCATAAAACTCCCATTTCTTACAAGTGTAATGTCTAAAGTGAGTGCGAGTCACCTGCCTCTCTCATGTGAGAGAGACTATTTATACTATCTACAAATCCTAACCCGGAGCCAATCGCCTTGCGCCACTTGGATGAAGACAAGCCGTCTTTAATGAAGTCGTCTGGTACGCCGACCAGCCTGAGGATGAGTCTGAGTGCCATGGGTTGCTTTTGCAGGGTTTCACAGACCGCCCCCGTCCTTTACTGACTTTCCATTAGTAGTTGGGGGAGGATGCGCCAGTTGCTTGCTGTCCTCTTGTTAGGATTGCTGCCCAAGACATCCCATCTTCCCGTTAGCCTTGTCCTCTAGCCTGCTGCGCTTGTAGTCCCCATGATCATGTTTGTTCTTTATTGTACCTTTCCTGTTATCCATCTAGTCCTCGGACGGGTTGACTTCTAATGTTGTGAGGCTCGTCCGAGCCTTCGAGTGAGGGGAAGGGATGCCGCCGAGGTTCCCTGCCGAGGGTGCTTCGGGTTTCTGTCCCTTTAATGAGTTCCCTCTTTGCCCTTTCCTTAATTGGGCCTTTGGGCTGGTAGTGATCTCCTTGGGTTGCCCTGGCCGTCTATTCCACATTTATCCTCGAATTGGGCCACCTGAAGACTGGGTCTCCTTCTTCAAGTATTTAAAGGTTATTGAGTCTTGGGCCTACTAAGTACGGGGATATAATACCCATAATACAATCAAAATAAACATGAAGTAAATTTCAACAATAAACGTACTTCCAAATTTGGGGTCTTCCCAAAGATTAAGGAAGCTAAAATTAAGGTGTGGCAATAACAAGAGAACAAACAGGACATGTATTCATATATAGCCCTCCACCCTGCCTCTTTTTCACCTTACAAAGAGAGGGTAAAATAAGCGTATTACCATACCAATAACATCTCCGTTCGAGCTTCTCATCCATCGTCTCAAGTCTTTCTGCTCGCCCACCTTCATCGTCCCAACACAAATCATGGGAGGCTGTGCGAGCAAACCCAAGGACTTGGATACCGAGGACGTGCCTGTCCCTGCCCCCGTCGCAGAGACAGTAGCACAGGTCAGCATTCTAACCACACATGAATAGGGTGGTAAGGGAATGTTAGGTTCATATATTGATTAATAATAGTACTTCATAGATCTTAAAAACTTACTAAAAATAAGGGAATTTACACACTAATTGCATTTGAGCGAGCTTGATTTCCTTCAAAGCCCGTTAGTTAAAAGTAAGGGGCCCGGTGGATCACATGAATAGGGTGGGAAGGGAATGTTAGGTTCAATCCCTATTAACCTACTTAATAATATTAAATGAACCAAACACCAAACACTCTTGAGAGTTTGTTGCTGTTATTATTCTCTATTTAGTGTTCACATTTATAAGATCTCTTTATATGGAATGATTCAGGATGAGAACAAGGAAGAAGCATTTGTAGACGCGTCTGAAGCAGCAGCTCCTGACGCGTCAAAGATTGAGGAAACGGTTGCAGCTGAGGTTGAGCCAACCGAAGTTAAAGCTGAGGCCGCCGAAGAGAAAAAGGAGGTAGCAGAAACTGTTGCCACTGCATAGAAACAGCAACTACCAAAATTTGAGGATATATATTTTTTTAGTAATGCACCATGCCAGTATATATCGAGTTAGGTGTTTTTGTATATTTCATTATTATCCTGAGTTTTTAGAGGTTTTGTTTATTGAGGGCAAGAAAATTCTTATTTTTTGCAATAGGCCAGTCATCACAATTGTATGTACTCATTCTAACATATAAACAAATTCTGTATTTTTTGAGGGGATCATATCACAATGTTTCAATCCACTAACAGTGAATTAACTCAACAAAACCATCATTTTGCATAAAGTGTAGTTTATCGTCAATCTGGTTATCCATATGCATTCATTCATGAGAAGCTATATTTACCAATTAATAGTGCAGGATAACCTGATCAAAGCAGTCAATGGATGCCTGGAATCGACCCTTCCTCGTTCGGCCTCCCTTTGTCATCGTCATCTTTGACAGCACGTAGGATCAGCAGAGCCAACAAAGGATAACTGTGTCATGAGAGCCCAATTCGTGACTAATTCGCTTAAAAACGGCACCTTATGCGTGTCGATTTGCCAAGCAACCGCCGCCCCTGCACTCTGCACTCCCTTGTAGAATCCACTGTACCTAAACACACATTTTCAGTAGTATCAACCCAATTCCAGAATGACAACATTTTCATACTTGTGTGAAAGCTACCTGCTGAGAATCTCTGAATCATCAGCCAACGCTCCAATCACCCAATAAACCATGCTTTGATACATAGCATCAAGCAATCCATAGCTGAAGTACAGCAAAAACGGTCCTACAAAATCAGCATCATCCTTGAAATCCAGCTTCCGAGCTGGCAAATCATCTCGACTGTAGCCGAGTTGATTTGCCAGCCCCCCACCCCAGATAGCAGTCCCAAGAACAGCCACAATGCCAATGCCAAACAATCCTCTAACCCTTCTACTCTCAAAAGTGAAATCCATGATGTATCCTATGAACATGGAGCCAATCATCTGTGCAGCCCAATAGAACACATTGTTGAACCCTCTTGTCCTAAGATTGAACAACACACCATTAACATTATTGAACTGGTAGCTATAGAAGAAGTTGCTAGCCCAAGAAGCAGGTATCATGATCAACATTCTCCAATCAAGAAACAGCCTCAGAATCTCACTCACCTCGATCGAAAACCTCGAGTACATGATGTTTGTACACCGTGATCCATCATCACGAACCACGCGACTCGGGTGCAAAATCGACAGCCCTAGAAGGGTTCCAATGGACATAAAAGCCATGAAACCAATGTATGTACCATCATTCACGGAAACCGCCTCATTTCTATGGTAATTAAGCACAAAAGGGATTAAACCACCGATCACACCACCTATGTTGAAGATGCTCCAAAATAAGGAGATGTAGGTACCTTTCCGATCATGTGGCGGATAAGATGTCATAATTGCCCCCTGCGCCTCCCACAATAGGCCGGCGCCGACGCCGAGAAATGCACCGGCTGCGACGGCGAAGCCCTGGTGGTGGTGATTGTAGTAGGAAACGAGCCGGCGTAGAGAACATAGGTGAAGCAGCCGCAGAGCAGGGTTAGCCGAGGGCCGAGGACGTTGTAGATCCCGCCGCCTAGAACTCCGAACACCGCGAAGGCGGTGTAGAGTGCGGTGTTGGCGGCGGTAGGGTCCACCTGGCCGCCGCCGCCCATGCCGGAGAGAGCGTTGAACATTCCGGGGCAGCAGAAACACACTAACCCGATCAAGCAGACCTGGACGAAGGGCGAATTGTAACGGAAAGTGGATCTTCTCGGGATAATTTCCGGCAAGCCTCCACCGGAATCTGCATCCCCCTGCAAAGCCATTTCGATTTGGAGAGAGAGGAGAGTTGAGTTAGCAAAATTGGAGTGGAAGTACGAAATGAATGGGATGGAAGTGATGTTGACTTGTGAGATTCTGCAATGACACTAAATTTCGTGCAACCATCAAATCACACATTCCACACCTCATTAGTCTCATAGTATGACTTGACACCCTTATGCTACTATCTCTATTTTGGGAACGATAACGACTAAAATGAAAACTAAATAAGATGCTCTTTTTTAGCCACTCTTTATCTATTACATTTTTTTTTTTTAAAAAAAAACATAATACATCCAAATGCTACATTTTTCTTAATCTCTGAAAATTTTTCTAAACAGGGACTAAAGATTATTGATTTGTGCAATGTATGAATACTTACCCCTCCGTCCCGGACAAAGAGGTGCATATATTTTTTTAACGTAGATTAAGAAGTATTATTATTTTATGTAAAGTCAGTAGGTGTATTAAAGAAATGTGATGAATAGTAGTGGTCGTTGATGGACCATTTTTACTAAAAGAGGAAAATTATGCAATTTGAATGGGATGCCCAATATAGTAAAATGATGCTATTTGAGCTAGACGGAGGGAGTACTTTACACTCATTCAAAAGTGTCGTATATTAAAGATTTATAAAAAAATCTAAAATAACTAAATATGCATGTTAAATTTATGATTTATCTCTATAATTTATTTAAGGGGCTGATTGGTTAGGGTAGTGGGAAGGAGTAATGAGAATAGATGTATATTGATTTCTATTGTTGATACTTGGTTCGTGTAGTGAGAATCAAAATTTCTTAATCACTTATCACTCCAATTGATTCAATGACTACTCTCCACCCTTCATTCACATTGTCATTGACTCCTTAGTGATACTCATTTTCATTCCGATTGAGGAATTCGTACCAAGCGACCTCTAAATAATACTCCCTCCGTCCCCGTGAAAAGTCACCGGGTCACCGATTGCTTTTTAATTAATGAGTATTATTATTTTATGTGTAACATTTTTTTCCGTAGATTAGGAATTATTAGTAGTATCAATTTATGTGTTATGTTGTGTACTTTTACAAATTTATTTTTATTTTAAATGTAAATGAATGACTCAGTGAAAAAAAATGTAAATGAATTATATAGTATATTGTAATTTTTAAAACTTTTTTAAGTGTCGGTTCCTCTTTTCCAAAAATTAGATACCTTTAAATCAAGCATGAAAAATGATAAGATGAGTAACTTTAGGAATATAGATGGAATATTAGTGTTTGTATATGATAAATTTTGTGAAGTAGTTTTGAAATTAGCTAAGCTAATTTAGTAAGATATAAGACCATATAAAATTATTATAGACCCTTGTTTGTCAGGCAATATGATTTGTATAGAGCCCCCCTAGGTATTTGGTCAATTTCAAACGAATAACTCCTGTTAGTTAAATTGTATAAATTACAAATTTATCATTCACTTTTTCCAAAAAAAAAAATTTGTTGTATGAAATTTGTCACTTTCAACTGTGAGAGATTTATAAATAAGTGTTAGCTCTTGTCCAATCAAAACTTTGATCTTTGTTTGCTAACCAATGTCACTTTAATTATGGGAGATTTCTAAATAAATGTTGCTATGTTCACCAACCAACGAGCGCCTACATTTTTCTCCCATTGTTTGTCGCGTAGCACTTTGAGAACTGTGGGAGATTTCTAAATAAATGTTGCTATCGCTCAATCAAAACTTAGATCTTTGTTTGCTAACTGTCGACTGTTGATTATGTTCACCAACCAACGAGCGCCTACATTTTCCTCCCATTGTTTGTCGCGTAGCACTTTGAGAACTGTGGGAGATTTCTAAATAAATGTTGCTATCGCTCAATCAAAACTTAGATCTTTGTTTGCTAACTGTCGACTGTTGATCAACGAGCGCCTACCTTTTCCTCCCATTGTTTGTTGCGTATCACTTTGAGAACTGTGGGAGATTTCTAAATAAATGTTGCTATCGCCCAATCAAAACTTTGGTATTTATTTGCTAACCGTCGACTGTTGATTATATTCACCAACCAACTGGTATTTATTTGCTAACCGTCGACTGTTGATTATATTCACCAACCAACGAGCGCCTGCATGTGAAATATTTTTTCATAAATGGGTGGCGGTGAGGTTCGAACCCTGAACCTTTGTTAACCATGGGCTTTGATACCATGTTAAAAGACCACCTCATCTAAAATCTTAAACTTGTAGAGAGATGAACCATTTAATACTTAATCAAGTCAGAGCACCTACCTTTTCCTCCCATTGTTTGTCGCGTAGCACTTTGAGAACTGTGAGAGATCTCTAAATAAATGTTGCTATCACACAATCAAAAATTTGATCTTAGTTTGCTAACCGTTGACTGTTAATCATGTTCACCAACCAACGAGCGCCTACCTTTCCCCCCATTGTTTGTCGCGTAGCACTTTGAGAACTGTGGGAGATTTCTAAATAAATGTTACTATCGCCCAATCAAAACTTTGATCTTTGTTTGCTAACCGTCGACTATTGATCATGTTCACCAACCAACGAGCATCTATCTTTTCCTCCCATTGTTTGCCGCGTAGCACTTTGAGACTAGCTCAATTTTCGTGAGGGTTTTTAAATAAATTATTTTTCGCATTGCTCCCAAATTTCCAAACGACCACCGTTCGCCGCCTAATACTCACGCATTGCTTCATATGGATATTATTTCAACGGCGAGAATCTCCATGCCTTTCTTTCATTTTTTTTCTTGTAGATTTGTATCAATTAAATTTTCTTTTCAAATGTTAAAGTTAAGCAAATTTAAGTATCCTTTCAAATTTTCTAACATTTCCTCTCCTTCAATTTTTAGGAAATAAAGGTCATAAGAGTGAACAAGTGTTTGTATGAGAAATAAAAATAAGTTGGAGGGCTTCTTATTTCTATATAATCCCATGTTCTAAGATGGGTGCCCATATGAACCCTTGACCCATTTTAAAAACTAACCTTTTCTTGATTTGTGTGACTTATCATTAACGAATCTATCCCTTAAATGGTACTCCCCCTCCCATTTAAGATTCTACTTCTCCACTTAAAGATTATTACCCCTCTTTTGCATTCTTAAATGAGAGGGGGAGAGTATCATTTTGTCGTTAAATAATTATCTCTTATTGAATACACACTCCTAATATTTCTTATTTTACTGCATATACACCACCTAAAACTCCAAAATTATCTTTTATACAACCCTTAAAAAAACCAATCCGAAACAATTTTTTTTTAAAAATTAAGATATTTAGGTAAAATAAATCCGTTGCATAATTCAAATGCCAAGAGTAAACACAAACAAGAGAAGACGAAGATTACAAGATATAATAGGCCAAATGACAGTAACAATGTAACGTAATTCAGAAAATTACTAAAGAAGAAGGTGCAGTTCAATTCGGGTTAACCAAACAGCTATGATAAACCAGTCCTATCGCAACTGTAAATTCATCTTCAAAAATGCATACGACAAGTCTAGAAAGAATTAAGCTAAAAGAAAAACCAATGGATCAAAATGGGTTTAAACAGTTACTCTTCAACTTAAATAGTTATTCATTCCTCCTCAGCTATAGTTCCCTTCTCACTTACATAGATACCGTCCAGGAACTTCCGTATATCCTTGTTCTTCACATGGCATTTCTGTACACGCACACCAAAATTAATATAAGGTTAAGGTGAATTATAAACGACAGACATATTCAGTACCAAAAGCCCTAAGATGGAGACCAGGCATTACCTGGTTTATCAAGGCGGCTGAACGAGAAACAAGCTCGATGTCATTACCATTCAACACCAGCTCATCCTTTACCTTCTCAGACCTTACAATTGTAACCCCTTCAAGCATATCAACCTTCCTCACCTGTTATATTAACAAGGTAAATATTTACGATTAATTCCAAATAAAATTGATGCAATTTGAACTTTGAAGCTCGTATACTCAGGCAAGTGTACAACCAAACAAGAACACAGAGTATCATCCAAACAAGGGCAAAGTTGAGTCATAATAAGTTCATGTGAGAAAAGGTCGTTCGCTATTCACAATTCACAATTTGTATTACTGTTGGCAAAGCATTAGACGCAGGTGCTTCAATATTACACAATTCAATATCCTATTCTGAATTTCTGATGTCAGTTTTATCAGCTCCAAAGGTCTGGATGAGATATTCTAGCAGACAAAGTGAAATAGATAAAACTGGCCAACATAAACCCCTAAATCTGTGAAAATGCACAGCCATGGATCTATTAAGTTCCACAAACTAAGAACTAAATTCACCATAACTGATGATTCTCGTTATTGCAGAGAATAGCTCTCCAGAACAAGTAGAAGATTTCTAAGTTCTGAAAAGCAAGCATCATCAGCAAAAAACCAGTAATCAACGATACAATATTATACAATCATATCCATAAAACGTGAAACATAACAAATTTCGCAGACAATATCACCAGTATGATTCGATAAGCTATAATCACATAATTAAGAAAATCACGACTTAAATAAATTCGAAGTGAAAAAGAAAGGAAGCATGTCTCAAACCTTCTTCTCTCCAAGGAAGTTACGGATCTCAATAGCAGTGCCACCGCTAGAGATCGAAGCATTGATCGGAAAGTGAGCATACACAAAACGCATCTTGTATTGGTATCCCTTGGTGACACCGTTAATCAGATTCTGCACGTGGCTAAGTGCAGTTCGAATAGCGGCGGTGGTTTTCCGGCTACCGAACCAAGCGTCAATCTTCAGCTGCTTCTTTCCGGTTTCTCCGTCGGTGATCAGCTGGAAATCGAGGTTGAGATGCTTGAAATTGCGGGAGAGTTTTCCCCTTGGCCCTTCGACTTCGATCATTTTAGCTTTGACCTTGATCTTCACATCATCGGGAATATCCATGAGGTCAGATGAGAGAATCGTCTTCATTTTGCTTCTGTTTGTTCCTCTCAACTACGGTGGGAGAATGAGGGACAAGAACAAAACCCTAATTCGTGTGGGGAAAAGGACTACCCAAATTTATATGAGCTGTTAAACGTGGAGTAAGATTGGGCTTGTTGTTGGGCTTACAGATTGAATTAATTCTGACTTGGTCTATAAACATATCCCAAGTGAAGCCATATTAATAAAAGATGACTTCTGGAGTCTAGGGTTTTTAAAGTGGTAGATTAATTTAAGGGGATTACTTACATGACCCACGTTATCTATTACCCTAATATCTATCGGTAGTATCGGTTAAATTATTTTTTATTAATTATTGTTTTATTTCTGCTGTGAACGTGTATATCTCCTAATTTCTGCTGTCAACATGTACATCTCCATTTGTTTATTATACTTTTTTATTCTATTTTACATGATCTAAACAATAGAAATAAAATTAGTTTAAAATAATATTTTGATATTAAATTAATTTTGATTTTTTTTATTATTTTAAATAAAAATTTCATACGAATATGATTGATTTAGAAAATATAACATAAATATTTTAATTTAAGGTTTAAAATTAGTCTTTATTTTCTAAAATTTAATTTTTAAATTTTTTTCATTTTAAAATTTATAATAAATTTATTTTCTTATTTCAAATTATAAAAAAAATATTATAAAATTTAAACCAAATCATAGCATTGAATATAATTAGATTAATTATCCTTTAAATTCGGCTGTACTGTAAACTCACTTTTAAAAATTTATATATTTATAAATAAAAATGTATACATAAAAATGTATACGCTATTTAATAAAAGACAAAGACTTATGTGAGACCGTCTCACGTGAGGGTTTATGTAGGACGACCAGAAAATGATAATTTTTACATAAAAAAGTGATAATATTATTTCATGAATAATTAATAGTATAAATAAAAAGTGATACTCCCTCTGCCCCACGTATTTTTACCAACTTTCCATTTTGGGGTGTCCCACGTATTTTTACTCATTCCATTTTTGGCAAAAATACATAATATTTTATTACCTACTTTTTACTATCCCAACAACTTTAATTACTTTTTTATACTTTATTCATCATTCTCAATAACTTTATCCACTTTTTCTTTTTAAATTATTAATTTATCCCTACTTTCTCTTACCTTATATATTAAAAAAATAAAACGTCTTAATCTCCGTGCCCGTACAAACGGGTAAAAATACCCGGGACGGAGGGAGTAACATTTTATATCAAAAGTGATAATTTTTAATAACGAAAGTGATAACTATTTTAAAAGGCGATCTCATACAAAACCTAACCTTAATAAAAATCTATACATTAGTTTATTTCTTTTAATTTCGTTTAGGAAAAATTACTAATCAAAAGGTAAATTATCCCATTCACTTAAAAGTAAAAAATATACTTCAATTATAAAAATAAATGATATAAATATGTTTAATTTAAATTATGTTTTTAGGCTAATACTACTATGCATTTAGGTGCACCCCACAATACAGTGCACACACTTTCAGATCGTATACAATTATGAACAAAAATATATATAATTATGAACAAAAATATATACAATTTATTTGTTATATTTTTAATGAAAAATTGAGTGTAAAAAAATATACAACTATTAAAAAATATATATACACTATTGAATAAAAAGTTATACACATATGTATGCAAGTTTTTTTAGTAAAAAATTGAGCGTGTAAAAAGTATACAATTATTAAGAAATATGTATACAAAATATAATAAAAAGTTATACACATATGAGTGCACCCTTACACCCGGGTGCACCGAATATCAACTCATGTTTTTATTTTAACATTTTAATATATTAATATACTAAATGAGAGTTTAATTTTGATAAGGTGTCGCCACCATAATTAATCTCAATTATTTTAATTTTTAATTAAAATTTAATGTAGATAAATACATATATTATTTTAAGATTTGAATATGATATTTTCAAATCAAAGTTAATTAAAAATTAATATAGATAAATACATATATTTACTTTAAAATTTAAAATTTATCCCTCCTACAGCTATAAATAAATCTCTTTATTCATTTGTTCTGCACCTAATTTAATTATGGGCCATTTACTAGGAGGTACACAAAAAAATGCATAATTGCTATAAACTACATGACTCAAAGCACTATTACTCATAACTACACAATTATGATTGTGATACCATAAATACCCCTATGTATTTGTACAATTGTTCTGCACAAATTGATTATGCACAATTTGGTTTTGCACAATTTGGTTCAGCACAATTGTTCTGCACAATTTTGTTTTTGCACATTTTAAATTTCGGCCGCCGGTCAACGATCGGTCAACGGTAGGTCAACGCCCGATCAACGTCGGTGGGTGGGTGAGGGGTAGGGTTGTTGGTTTAAAAGTGTATGCAGTATAAGGTTATATTTGATATTTTACTTTAATATTTTATATGTGAGAGTAATTATTTAAATTTCATGTATTTAATAATAAATATGCTTAAAAATGTGTATCTGAGAGTAATAAATCATTTAATTATCATGACAAACAAAAGATTTATCAAATTCTGAGGATACTATGTAATTTTATATTTTTTATCGCAATTAACTTTTTTTATGGTTAATTTTATTTATTTATTTAATTTATTTTTTTATGATTTTACTTTTGATTATATTTTTCTTACGATTTCTTTTATATTTTTAAATTAATTTTGTTAATTTTTTTATTTCATCAAATTGATTTATATTGAATTATTTTTTTATTAATAAACTTTATCATAATTTTTTTCTTCAATCATTAAATAAACATATTTAATTTTTTAAAATAAACATATTTAATTTTTTATTGATTTAATTATGGAACAACAATTATAGCAAAATTTGAAAAACCAATTCAATATTTTTTAAAAAATAATTTTAGTAAATCAATTTAATAATGGAATTAAGCTTTTATAAACGAAATTAAATTCAGATATGAGTCTATATAAATTGAATTTTACTCTTCAATATAAACCTCTATATATTAGATTATAGTTAAAAATAAATAGTTATATTAAACTTGAATTATTATTATTTTTAAATTGTTGAATAAATTGTTATATTAGACTTAAATTATTATTTTTTAAATGATAACTTAACAACATGTGTAATACATGAAATTCATACTAGTTTAATATATTAAAGGAGATTTTTATTTTGATAAGGTGTAGTCTCTAAAATTATTCTCAATTATTTAAATTATTAATTAATTTCTAAAGTAGATAAATACATATATTAATTTTAAGATTTGAATATGAAAGAAATAAAATTAAAATAAATTATTAATTTTTATAATATTGTAAACGAATATCGTCTTCAAAATTATTGTAAATTATTTTAATTGTTAATTAATTTTTAACGTCAATAAATACATATATTAATAATTTAATAAAAAAATTATTACATGTATTGTGTTATTTAAGTTTTTTTAGTTTACATTTTAAAAGTAATTTTAAATTAAAAATATCATTTTTTTAAATATGAAAAATATTCTTAAAAATTATTTATTGAATTAATTAATACAAATTACTTTAATTAATTTGATTATATATTCTATAACCCACCACACCCACGTGATAAAAAAAAGGGATAATGACCTGCTACCTAGATAGATAATTAATTTTTTAAATATATTTTCTTCATCTAATTATAATACTTCAATCCAACGGTGATTACATATTGGGTCATATATTACCCAGGTTACGCAAGAATCTCCCTTAATTTAATATTATTTTTATAAATAAAATGTAAAATATAAAAATAAAGTGTATTAAGAGGTTTTTTTTTATGTTTTTATTTTAGGAAATATGTTAATTATTGTGGAAAGAAAAGCAAAAATGAGTCAATTTTTATTCCACTCAGTTTATTTTTTTTGTATAACAAAATAATAACATTGTTTTGAGTTAATTTCTTATAAATCGGGTTTACATGATAAACCCTTGTAAACTTAATAAAAGATTACTTCTAGAGTCTAGGGTTTTTTAAGTGGTAGATTAATTTAATTTTATTTTTATAAGTAAAATGTAAAATATAAAAATAAAGTGTTTTATGAGGTTTTTTGTATGTTTTTATTTTAGGAAATATGTTAATTATTGTGTAAAGAAAAACAAAAATGAGTCAGTTTACACAATTTTTACAGCCCAGATATTGTGTACGTGGAGTCCAGATGTTATTTGATTAAAAACTCTAAGTCAGTTTACACAATTTTTACAGCCCAGATATTGTGTACGTGGAGTCCAGATGTTATTTGATTAAAAACTCTAACCTTGTGCGGCGGGGTCACTTTGCATATTTTCTTTCTTTCTTTCATTCCTTTTTATTTTTATTTTTTAAGAAATTCAATTTAATGAGTTATTTTAAATTAAATTTGTATTTTTTGTCATAAATGAACGTGTGGGCGGTCATTCTCTTTCTTTCCTTTTTTTTATTTTAAAATTATTTAACGTACATATTTTAAATAAAATCATGAAGTTAGAAATTTTTTTTTCCAAAATTTATAATTATATAATAAATACTGTATAATTTTTTAACAAAAAAAAAATTGATATCAGAAAAAAATTATAAATGACGCAATATTTTAAAAATCCACCATTACACCTTATTTTCATTAATTGTTAATCTATATCTAACACACCATATTTTTACACCCTTTAAAGTACTTAAAAATACTACTCTCTATATATTACTCAAAAAGTCAACATATACATTATATAGATCGATAGATTATTTTTTGGGCATTGAGAATTACATTTTAAAATGATGAGGTAGTAAAAAATTAAGAAGCTGGAAAAGTATTCTGATGAACCGTGGTATTACGTACTTTGGAATTCATGGAGCGAACAGGATTAGATACCCTGGTAGTAAGAAATTAATTTATGTCAACCTTAAAATGAGAGATGAGATGATATTTCATTATGAAGATAGTATGGGGCTGGATCCATCCAGCCCTAAAACAGCTAGAAAGAAAATCATTAAAAAAAATGCAATATGTAATCAATAGTATCCTCCAACTCATACAACGGCAAGAAGTAATTCATCCAACCAGAATATTATGCAAAAACTTGTTCGGAGACTTTTCCTAAAACAGGCTGTAGCAAAAATGGCTCGACTTAAAATCAAGGCGTAATAAATACCAGAGATTCCTATTAGCTCTCTCTTTTCAGTCGCGATGACATGAGTTTCTGATAAAAATGGTATTACATGATGCAATCTACATCAAGACAAGAATATTGTGAAAGCTTACATGCAATTAATTGCCACAACAGCAGTTCATGCATATCCTATAGTGACTATCTTAAAGGGGCAAAATTCAATAAAGGACAATATGTAGATCAAGAAATGTTAGCATTCTTGAGGGATTGGGAAATTATAGGACCAGTAGATGTTCGCATTAGGTGGTTGGCTTGAAGTGTAGCAACACAAGCATCATCTGTCTTCAGATGAGGCTGAACAAGTTCCCATATCTTTTTCTTCTGAACCTGCATGGTATCCACTATCCAATACTTTAGACGAGATATGAATTCTTTCCATCACCGTAATCTAAAGTACGTACTCAATTGATCTAGCATTTGGATACATTGTCTGGTGCAAGCACCATAAACAATGAGGTTGCATTTGGATTGAGGGGTTCGATTCCACTCCCTAAATTCAGCTCAAATTCATATCAATCCAAACCAACCATGAATTCACTACTATAAAATTCCATTTGCCTCCTCAAATCCTGCAATCTAAAAGTACCCTCAAGGATGAAATCCTTTTACCAGAAAGAGCTTCATGAGCATTCAAAACATTTTATTTAATTCCTACCAACATAAGCCAAAATAAGCCTACTGTATAAATTGAAACTTCATGCCCCCATTAATCTAAGTTTTAAACTTCACCAAATTCATAGGAATGTGAAACTTTAACTGACACAACTTCTTCAGCACTTAATTTTCCGAAGAATACATTTTTAAGATAAGGGAACGTATACATATTAAAGAGCAAGTTGTCACATTATAGTACCTGAGCTTATGAGGTTATTTTACATTATTTCTAATAAAAAAGGGAAGTATGAGATGGGTAGACAAAGAATTGATAGATATCAATGTAAAATTTCTCTATCAAGATTGCATACCATCCATTATTTGTCTCATGTTGATCTCGCAACTATTACTTTGCTTTCAGTTTTATTCATTGTTTACAGCTTGATATGATTGCAAAACACTAACTAAAGCTAGGTATATATATCTTTATTAATTTAATTTATAAAAATCAAAATGAATATTGGTATGAGACTTGCCTGGTTAGGTGATGCAACATCAGGTAGGTTTTCTTTTTCATCAACAGAACCAAACCATACTCTGTCGCCTGGGACTGCACCCTCAGGTGGTACAAGAAGTTCTACATTTTCGTGAGCAGCATCAGAAGCTGCCATCAGCATTCCATTGGATTTGACACCGCGCATATTTCTAGGCTTTAGATTGGCAAGAACAATTACATTCCTATCCTGTAAAAGCATTGCATGATGTTCTCCAACATAAAATATGCATTTGAATGGAGTTACCACAGTATTGTGAATAAGAAAGGCGAAAACAAATACTATATTATATTTGTTATACACATAGCGATGAAGGAATATCATGTTCTGTCATTGTTTCATCCCAGATCCATTATAAACATTGCATAGAAATTGCTGAATTAATCAATGAATGTGTTTCTTGGGACTTTGTGAGGTTTATAGCGAAGAAATTAGCACCACAAAAAATTATGAAGAAGTGGTGTTTATTTTACTTTCATTTTGCTTAATCATTTGTTGTATATAATCAATGTACACGACATTTAATAATCATTATACAAAACAACAATTGAAAAATCAACACGAAGAATAATGAGAAAGGCAAACCTGGAGAAGGTCAATGGGAATATATTTGACAAGGCCACTGCAAATGATTCTTGGCTCAGGCTCACCGACATCCACCTCCTCCACATAAAGAGAATCGGCTTCTTCATGCCTCCAAGCCTTGAGGATTTTCCCCACCCTAATATCCAGAGTGTTTGCCGCCTCCTTTACAGCATTATCTTCCACATCTAATGCTGTTGATTCTATAATAGTACTATTCTGTACCTCTGTCCCTGAGCAATAACATAATAATTGTTTTCTTTCTGTTGATGATGACGGTATTCCCCTGTCAATATTGAGAAAGTGAGGCAACAAAGGCGTAAACTTGCCTACACCTGGAAAGCTGCTGAGGTTGATATTTTTGATTAGTCTGTGGCGGGGGAAAGACGTGGCAATGGTGGGCAGGAATGCGCAACAACCCCGGTAAAAAGGAGCGGAAGTAAGGGCAGTAGCAACCGCCGCCATAACTTCCAGTCTATTGAGTTAACAAGTGTTCTGCGTCCGGCCATAAAATACTGTCAGTATCGAGGCTCTGGGTTTAATTTTATGTTTACACTTTGGCCCCTCTAATGTTATTCAGTTCATCCCACTAAATGAATAAATTCATCATGCTATTCATAGTCAGTTGTCCCTGTAGGTAAATTGCGTCTAATTCAGATTGTGATGTGTTAAATCAATGAGCTATTCTCCAATATAAAATTCATCAAATTGAATTTCATCTCATGAACTTGCTCGAAAATTAACAAATTTTCCAAATATATATTACAAAATTCATTATATAATATTTCAGATAAAGACATAACATATTGATTAGAATTTATAATTTTATTCAAAACAATTTTGTTTTATTAGATATTTCAGCTAAATGTTATAATGAACCAACTGTTAATTTCATATATATTAGGAGCCAAAGCGTTTGGTTCATAACAAGTTGAACGAAATTGTAGGTCAGAGCTATTTTTCACAAGACCTGATTAATTTTCAAACAAGTGGTAATAATAGGTCCACCATACTGCCACATATATACAACACTATAAAGGTTATATTGATATCACTCATATGGGAGGAATGTAACAAGAAAGGGTTATATAGAAAGACGAGAAAACAAGCGAGGTCTATCAAAAATCCGGAAATTAACAAGCAACTAAAACAAGCCACCACATCAAACTTAAATTGTTTAAATAAGTACTGTTATATTGCATACAAACAGAGTGCAAAATCTTCTACTGGATTTAGTTCAGGTCAGCATACAAGGAATGCTCAAGGTCTAATGTGCAGAGATAACTAATGCTTGGCCTATCATTTATAATTATACTTTTATCACATGATAAAGCATTAGCTAGCCACTAATAATATATGAGAACCAATGAGTTTTCCCTACTTGGATTCTTCAGATTAACAAGTTTACTTGTTGTAACTAGTACATATGCATACTGCATTCTAATAATATATCAAAATGGGACTACATTTATGGATAAAAGAGAGAGAGAATCTGATTCTGCAGCGCAGAATTAAGAGTAAATTCTCAAGAGTTCATCAATTATATTAGTATTAAATCAGTTTGATGTCATGGATATCATGGTTGTGATTATACAGGTACTGGAAACTCAAAGAACATCAAATGATTAAGCCATAAGCAGCTTCACAAGAGAATCAGAATTCCAATTGGGAGCATAAAAAACTTCAATTCTAACACCACGTGAACAGTAAAAAATAGATTTCAAAAAAAAAAAAATGTAACAGAGAAAATATAAACACCGTAGCTTCATATGAAGCGTTAAGAATTAATCAGGAAAATCAATAACTAAGGAATGCAGAAGAACAAGCGATAAAGCTACAATAACGTACAAAACGATGAGCAGAGAAACCGACCGTTTTGGGAGTGGATGGTCAAATCTACGGCTGCGCTTCCCCACCGTCGCACCGGAAGATATGGTGAAATTATAGCCGACCACCGATACCAAAAAATGAACTCAATATTGTAATAATTAATGGGCCTTTAGGCCCACATAAGAAATGTGAATCTTTTAACAATTATGGACCTGTTACAGGGCTTTTAAGCCAATGTTTTTCTCCTACTTGGGCCTACATAATGATGGGCCATTAGGGCCCACAAGAAATGTGAATCATTTAACAAATATGGACCTGTAACAGGGCTATAAAGTGAATGCTTATCTCCTACTTGGAGCTATAGGGAGTAATGATTCTGAACAAACTTTCTTAAGATTTCCCATTAGAGAAACTCTCTTGTGAGACGGGGTTTTTGTGAGACGGTTGTGAGACGGGTTGACCCATTATTAAAGTATGTCTATCATATAGATAAAGTATATTTATCTGTAATTAAAGTATGTCAATAATGAATCATATTAAAACATCCATAAATCATACTTTAATTCATCATCTATCATACTTTACAAAACATACTTTAACAACCATTAAACATACTTTATCTATATAGTAAGCATACTTTAACACTTCTCACAAACAGTCTCAAATAAGTAGCGTCTCATAAGAGACTTTGTCTTCCCATTAAACCCTTCAAGTGATCACATTCCATCTTGAAAAAAAGTACTAACATTTTAATTTAATTAATTCATAATAAATTTCAATTTCTAAATTTTTTTTCTCATATTATATATAGCAAAGAGTCAATGAATTTATATAATAATATTTTTAAATAAAGTAAAACTAAAAATAATGAAGGGTGTCTAGAGAAATTAAAGAATACGAATATATTTGTATATTCCAATGAGAGATATTTTCATACTACTGGGGTGTTTTTGTTCATTTATTTTTTAAATTAAAAACTAACACTGCCGTACAAAAAGAGTAAAATTTCATTTTATAGTAGAATATAACAACTATTTTCGCACTTGAGTGTAACCTTTTTTCAAAAAAAAATTATAATCTATCATACGTTATAATAATTTGCTTTCCATTAGTGTTGATAATTGAAAGTTAAATAAATAAATAAATAAATAAAATCATATAATAATTTGCCTTCCATTAGTATTGATAATTGAAAGATAATTGAAAGTTAAAAAAAAAATAATAAAATCATATAATAATTTGATAATTGAAAGATAATTGAAAGTTAAATAAATAAATAAATAAAATCATATAATAATTTGCCAGATAATTGAAAGTAAAAAAAAAATAAATAAATAAAATCATATAATAATTTGATAATTGAAAGATAATTTCCATTAGTGTTGATAATTGAAAGTTAAATAAATAAATAAATAAATAAAATCATATAATAATTTGCCTTCCATTAGTATTGATAATTGAAAGATAATTGAAAGTTAAAAAAAATAAAAATAAATAAAATCATATAATAATTTGATAATTGAAAGATAAATAAATAAATAAAATCATATAATAATTTGCCTTCATTAGTATTGATAATTGGAGGGGAAAAAGATGGGTCAGGATCACTCAATCAATGAAGCTATGAGACTTACGAGCTAGCCAACTGCCATTAGCATTGATAATTTTAGGGTATGAGACTTACTGAAAAAGATGGGGTGAGAGAGGCTCGAACTCTCGACCTCAGGATCACTCCATCAATCAAGCTATGAGACCTACGCGCTAGCCAACTGCACAACCACCCCTAATTGAAAATATTTGAAAATTATTATTTATTGCAACTTGAATTTAATCAAATTCGAAAACACTTTCATATCGCATGTCCGTTATTTGTCTTGCCAATACACATGAAAACAGAGTTTATTCCGTGAAATTTGTTGAATATATAGTATACAAATTACAAAGATTAATAAAATAAGGTAGAAACAATAATATTTAATGGATAAATTCTAAAAATAATAAATAAAAATACAATAAAGCTTTAAAATATTAGCAAATACGTGTGTGACACCGTTTCACAGAGGAATGACTATCGTAAAATGAATAAAAAGTGATAATATTTTTTAAAAAGTAATATATAAGTAAAAATTGACAATATTTTTAAAGAAAAATGAAATATTTTTAATCAAAAAATATAACTAATTAAAAGAGTATAAATTAATCTCCCTAACACAATTTCTCCAATATGATTCCTAAAAAGTTATATAAAACATGAAAGGATAATGCTACACATCCAAAATATAAACATCTTTTATTCTAACGAAACATTAATTATATGTTAATTTACCTAAAATTCTTTTTTTTTTTTGGACAAAAAATAATTAAAGTTCACAAGAACAAATAACATCAAGTGGTCATCCACAAGAAACGGTGGCTCTACCCAACAATAAGGGCTCGAAAAAGAACGAGAGACCCTAGCAAAATGATGTGCCACTATATTGGCATTACGACGAACAAAACGCACTATAAACCCAGGATTTGACAATAAGATTTGTTTCAAGCTGTCAAGATATCTCCAAAAGTTGAATCATCTTCCCGAATCGAATATACTGCATTAGCTACTAATTTAGCATCAACTTCCATTATAACCTGACTAATCCCCATAGCCTTGATCCATGAAAGTGCTTCATGTAAGCCCAATGCTTCTCCTTCCTCCACTCTAGGTTCCCCGCCAAAATCAAGAAACGATAAGTCACGAACGCACCTTGATCATCTCTCAAAACCATACCTATACCAGTTTCATAAGAATCTGCAAAGAAGGCCGCATCCACATTAAGCTTCATAAAGGACGTGGGGGGTATGAATAGGAGTTTGCCTTGCTGTTTCCCATTCTACAAGATAATTCCCTGCTGCAACAACTCAACAAGTAGCAGATTTATTATTTCCAGTCCAAACTCTGGAATTTTTTTCTTTCCATATGCACCATATCACCATCACCATTCTTGCCACTAATACATGCTCCAGCTTATCAAGAAGATTAAGCCATAATTCAGATGCTAAATTAAATTGTAAAAATAATGGAGTAATTAACCCCAATAGACCAGTAGCCCTCTAACATTCAATTACAAATGAGCATTCTACAAATATATGCCAATCATTTTCAAAACTCATATTGCAAAGAGGACAATTTTCACTAACCTCAATACCTTTCTGAATTAAGTTTTCCTTAGTTGGCAAGCATCCTCTACAAACTTTCCACATGCATATCTTTACTTTTGGTAGAATATTTACCCTTCACTTCCCATGTTGTATCAATTGTGAGAGATGCTGCAAGATAATATACAAATTTAACAAAGTATCTTCCGTCACGAGCAAAGTGCCAAATAAGTTTATCTTGTCTTCCCTTAGGTTGTAACGCTGTAGACAAAATATTTCTCACATCCTCTGCATTAAAAATCTCCTCCACAAGCTCAATATCCCACTCCATACGTCCAGGAATAAACAAATCAGCAACAGTGATCTCCCAAGAGACATATTTAGAGGAGTTTTCCACGTAGAAACTGCTATCATTAGAAACCCAAGGCGTACCCTATACTCTAATGCTCAAACCATCACCAATCTTCCACCTCACCCCTTTCTTGACAAGATCCCCTGCAAGTAAAACTTGGATTATACCCAATTTTAGCATTTAAAAAACCCCTCTAGGGAAATATTTAGCTTTGAGTATTTTGCTGGGTCGGAGAAAAATTGCCAACCAATCTTCCCAAGCATTGCCAAATTGAAAATATGAAGATCTCGGAATCCCATACCTCCAGCTTCTTTCCGAACACAAATTTTGTCCCAATGCATCCATTTAATTCCCTTTTTTGCATCTTTACTATCCCCCCCCCCCCAAATGAGTTCATCATTCTTTGTAGTTCATCTGCAAGCGTAGAAGGTAATAGAAAACTGCTCATGCAATATGCCGGAATGGCTTGAGCAGCTGATTTGATAAGGACTTCTTTCCTCGCCTTTGATAGTTTCTTATTACGCCACCCTTGCAATCTGTTCCACAACCTTTCTCGCAGATAGCTAAAATTTTATCTTTTTTTTCGTCCAATCAAGGAAGATAATCCCAAATACCTACCTGTATTAAGAGGTTGCCAAACACCCAAGATATTGCAGAAATCAACTCTATTTTCTTGCGATATATTTTTGCTAAAGAAAATTCCAGATTTACCAAAATTAACCCTCTTAAATTCTAGAACCGTAAAACCCTCTTAAATCATAAACCCTATATTTTTTATTTAATATGAATGTGCAGACATGATTTATAAAGTTTGCCTTTCACTTTTTCGCAAGTGACATTTAATCTTTATTGAGATGAGACATTCGAATTAAAAATTGAAATTAGTAGTTAGGATTTGTGACTGCCTAAATTTAGGATATCCTATTATATTTTAATCTTATACTCCTTCCATCCCACAAAATTTTTCATACTTTTCTTATTTGTTTGTCTCACAATATCCTTCACATCAAAAAAAAAAAAAAAATTTATCCAACAACCTCAAAAGTTACTTTAATTTCAAATTTGTCACTAATTTTTCACATGTATACCATTACTTTATACTTTTTATTACCTAAAAATACTATAATACACTCTAAAGTCAATAAAATTGGTCAAAAAGTACAACTTTTTTTAAATAACGTGGAACAGTAATGTGAAGTGTATCGGGGGACAGAGGGAGGGAGTATTTACGATTACACGCGTTTAAATAGGTGATAGTATGGAAAATTTCAATTTTACAATATGTAAAAGAATCATCCAACAATTTTCCAAAGGGGTGGCTATTTGCACCCGCAATTGTTATTTGAACCCCAATTACTATATGTACCCCACTTAAATTAAAAAATATGTGTTTAAGTTACTAATTGCACTCCATGCAAGGACAATCTTACCCTTTTACGAAAAAAAAAAAGTATTCGATAAGTACAACCGAACACACTTAAATCTGTTCGGTTATAGGAACCGAACATATTACTACCAACTGTTCGATCAAAGCAGTCGAACACAATAAAATGTTCGAGTTCTGTAGTCGAACAGAATAAACTGTTTGAGTTCTGTAGTCGAACAACATGTTGGCATTTGATCCATCAGACAAAATATATTGTTCTTAATTCTGTAGTGGAACAGCATGTTGGCGTTAGTTGACTTGAATCTATCCAAACCTAAACCCTCATAATCCCTATTGTGAATCTATTCAAACATAGACCCTCGTAATCCCTATTTGTTTGTTGTCACCCATTGTGGATGATGTCGCGCTAACAGAGAACTTCCACATCTCTGGCGGAGTTGATGCGGTTATCCAACAAGAAGGCATAATCAGTGACGTAAGCAGGCTCATCCGAGGGAAGGTATTGCTCGTAAGCAATCAGGTTTCTCATCAAACTCTCAAAACCATCTGCAACTAACAGAGTAGGCATTCTCATTAAACTCTACGTCAAACGGAGTGATACCACTTTTGTATTTTTTTTTTGTAACCTAACATTAGCATTTCTGAGCTCCGTAGCTGTGGGGATGATGTAGTAGGAGTCGGTTGTATCTGTATCTGTATCCTGGGGTGATGTCGTTTTAGGCTTCCAGCAGCGATCAAGCAGATTAAGTATATGTTTGATATGATCAATTTCCCTTTGTGGTTGCCATGCTAATCCTCCAGGAATTCCTCTGTGACAGAGCTTCAGGATACGGCGCATCAGCAGGTCGTGCTGGTTTGGCTCCACCATAATGTCTAAAAGCTTGCACAATACAAACCACGGAATTTGATTCTCCAACAACATCAAATCATCTAACACCTGACTCAAATCAAACTAAGAGGTCGATTGATCCCTATTTTGGAGAGTTTAGGGTTGATCATGTTTTAGTGATTATAATTTTGGGTGCATTTAGAAATCTTATTGGGTGCATTTAGAAATTTAATTATAATTAATCTTAATTTATTATTTATAAAAGGCTATTTAAGTTTTCTTACATTATTATATTTTAATTTTATAAATAATTGGGGTTCAAATAACAATTAGGGTGCAAATAGCCGCCCCTTCCCAAAATTTAAAACAAAATGTAACTGATGAGAGAGCTTTCTCATCCGCCATAAAAATGGCATCTGCTTCTGTTCTCCCAATGGTGCTCACATCCGCCATACAACTCGATCTTCTCCACCTCATTCAAACTTCCCATTCCGCCTCTGCCTCTGCTTCCGAACTCGCCTCCCGCCTTCCCACCACCAATCCCCAAGCACCCGCCATGATCGACAGAATTCTCCGCCTCCTCGCCGCCTTCTCCCTTCTCAAATGCACCAGCGGCGCTGAGCGTCGCTACTCCCTAACGCCCGTGTGCAAGTATTTCACGAGAAACGAGGACGGAGTTTCTCTCGCACCTCTCTGTCTCCTGCTTCAGGACAGGGTCTTTATGGAGTCCTGGTAAGGAGTTAGTCTGTTGTGAATCGGTTTACAATGTAAATCTTGTGGTCCCCTTTAATAAATAGTATATAATAGGATTGGAACGAGGAACAAAGAGTAAAACACCATAAACTCGATTTACACAAGTATTTGCCCTTGGTAAGTCGACTAACATGGTATCAGAGCCAAGGCCTATTGAGCGATACTCGTTCGTGCAGGTACCATTTAAATGATGCAGTTGTTGAGGGAGGGGTGGCGTTCAATAGAGCACACGGTGTGAATGCATTCCAATACCAGGCTAAAGATCCCAGATTCAACAGAGTTTTCAATGAAGCCATGTACGAGCAGTCCACCATTTTCATGGGCAGAATTCTTGAGATTTATAAAGGATTTGAGGGTGTGAATTCAGTGGTGGATGTTGGTGGGGGAACTGGAGCTTCACTTAAGATGATCATATCCAAATATCCTTGTTTGAAGGCCATCAATTTTGATTTGCCCCACGTTATCCGAGATGCTCCATCTCTTCCAGGTATAACTATTGCTCGCTCATAATCTTTCTTGTCCAAATAATCTTTGACAAGTTGCGAGACGAACCTACTCAGTATATATAGGAATATATATTTATTAGTATTTAAAATATGTTTGTAGTGAATTATAACATTTTAAATTAAAAATTACTCTCTCCGTCTATTTTCAGATGACACACTTTCCATTTTGGGTTGTCCCACAAAAGTTTGCACATTTAAAAAAAAACAAAAAGTAAAAAACAACCATCCTTCCTCATACACTTTATTTACAAAAAAAACCATCTATACCTAATAATTTTTATCATTTATTTATTACATAAAAATATCATTATACCCCTAAAAGTTATCACTTTCTTAATCTCCATGCTGGAATTGGGGGTGCAATCTTTTGTGAGACGGAGGGAGTATATTTTAATGCATTATTCATAATCATATTTAGAAAAATAGTAGTATGTTAACTATTAATAAGCATATATTCATCTATATAACAATCATATTTTAACATGTCTCACAAACCATCTTAAATAAGTACTGTTTCGTATACTATAATGATGCATTTGTGATTTGCAGTGGATTTGTCATGATTGGAGCGACGCACATTGCCACAAACTGTTGAAAAATTGCTACGAAGCCCTTCCGGAGAACGGAAAAGTGATTATTGCCGAAGCTACCCTCCCGGATGACCCGAATTGTTGGGCGGGTTCAAGTAATCCAATCACGGGTGATTTAATAATGTTGAGTGTGAATCCAGGTGGTAAAGAGAGGACAAAAAAGGAATTTCAGGCTTTGGCTGAAAATGCTGGCTTTAACCAAATCATCCAAGTTTGCTGTGCTTTTAACATTTGGATCATGGAATTTCACAAGTCAACCACATAAGCTTTCAAAGGATCCTTTCATCTTTAATTTTGTTAGAAATTTAATTTTCATGTAATTGCGATAAACTGATCAAACTCATAAAATAATTTAAAAGAATTATGCGCACAAAATTTTACAACATACATAAAAAATAAATTACATTATTATAGTATAAGAAAATACAAAGTATCCTATGAAACATTCTTGTATAAGAAAAGTTGTAAAGCATGTCAATTTATTACTCCCTCAGTCCCGGCCATAGATACTCATTTACTTTTTTACGTGAATTAAGGAGTTTTTATTTTATGTGTAATGGGTAGTTATATTATTAGTGAATGATGGACCATATATTTGATTTTTTACTAAAAGAGGAAAATGAGGACCTTTAAGTGGGACACTCAATATAGTAAAATTAGGATCTTTCGATGGGACTGAGGAAGTATTAAAATAGATAAAGTATAACTGTTGGTAGTTAAAGTATGGAGTATATGAATATTTTAGAGTGTTATGGAATGATTACTATAAAATGACCGTACTTTAGTAAATTATGGAGTACTATAAATACCTTAAAATTATACTTAAATGCATCATTCAAAATATTTTAATAAATCATACTTTAAAGTATGATTGTTATATAGATAAAATATATTTATTAATACTTAAAATATATTTTTCTAAAGTGTGATGAATGATGCAATATTAATGCATAATTGGGCGTTATATTATACATGATTCACTAAAAATATACTTTAACAACTATTAAACATACTTTACTTGTGCAATAACCATACTTTAATAACTATTACTCCCTCCGTCCCCTTCTAAGGTATCCATTTTACTATTTTTGGCTTCCGCTTCAAATGTATCAATTTTCCATATTTAGTAAAAAGGTACACAATATGACCCACCACTTCCCTCTAATACAACTACCCACCTTACATATAATAATAATACTCCTTAATCCACACATATAAAAAGCAAATGAATACCTAAGAATCGGACTGATGGAGTATTAAACATACTTTACCTGTATAATACAACCCATCCAACATATGCCCGCCTCTATATTTTATCTATATTTATTAGGACATGAAAATGAGAAATTTAAAATTAAAATATAATTTAAAATCTTTTATTAGATTGAGATTAGGTGGAGGTGGTACGATAAATAAAATATTTTTTAGGCCCATGGGCCTCCTTGATCCATTCCTGGTCCATTTTTTTTTTTGTTGCGACACCAATTTAATCTTGCCTCTTATTATTATTATTTTTTAATATGAATATTCTTTGTCGATTTTGCGTGCAACACGACTACGCATTATTCATGATTCATGCCTATACGAAGATAAAATAATGATAAGTCAAATATACTAAGGAATAATAGCGTTAAGGGAAACGTTTTGTGATTTAGAGTGTTTCTAAAACTTAAATTTCAAAGTTTAAGTGGATTTGGAAATCCGAAAAATAGCGAAAGTGTTTGTTTTGAAATTTTAATGAAATTATAATCAAAGTGTGTAAATTCAAAGTAAGATAAAATGAATTTGTACATTTCATAAACGTCTTTCAACAACCTTTATTACATCCAAGATGCATATCGTGACACGTCACCCAATTTTATTTAACTACATTTTTAATCATATTACAATAAAAAGTGAGGGTTGAGCCTTTAGAAATTAGTATTATGAATAAAGGTACATTATTTTGTTCTACATGGTATACACTTTAATTAATAAGGGTACACAATTTTGTTCTAAAGATATACACTTTTCATTATATTTTTTATTTTTCTTCAGAAAATAAAAGGTACACATCTTTATACTAAAGAGTATACAATTTAACACAAAATTCTAAAGGCACACGGAGTGTGCTTTCGTGCGCCCGGACGCACACAAGTTCTTAAAATAAAGGGTACACATCTTTATATTAAAGGATATATAATTTAACACAAAATTCTATAGGCACACAGAATGTGTTCCGTGTGCCCGGGCACACACAATAAATTTACCTCCCATTGTTTCCACCATTTCTATCCTCCAAATCTCAATTATGGAAGATACTAAGGCATAAAAAATTTACTTGGGGTGGTTAATTTTTGGATTTTTTCGGAAATTCCAATGGTAGAATGCACGAACTTACGATTTTGAGCACAACTTCGTCTAGATTCCAATTTAAACAATTCTCACGTCCAAACTACCCTCTTTTATGTGACTATCCATACATATAAAGAATCTTGAGAAATTATATCGGATGACGACTATTTGATATCGAGAAGTTATGCTTGATGGTAGTCGAGCATTCCATTTTATGTAATTACTTTTCATTAATTGCATATCTTTTATTGAAATATTATTATATTTTATTCATTTCAACGACTTTTCTAAAACTGATTCGCTATATTTGAATAGAGTGAATCGGTTGTGAACTTGATTCGCCATTAATACTATTTTTGAAAAGTTATTTTTTAATATATAAAAAATTACCAATTAAGCAGATAAATTATTACCCTTCTTAAAAATAATAAATTACTCAATTTTTTGATCTACAAGAATATAAAAATCAAAACATATAATTTGAGGAGTAATATTGTTTATTTAGAAGGGTAATAATTTATCTCTTTAAATAGTTTAGTAGGAGTATTTTTTTTATGTATTAAATAATAATCAAAATATCAAGATGTAAGAATTCTTTAATAATTTTCTTTCATTTAATAAAGAGAGTAACTACCCTACAACCGGTCTTACCAATTATTTGGTAGAATCGGATCCACTAATCAGTAATCTCTTTTCTTAATATTTAGACGGGTTGTTAACGGATCCTGTGGGCTTAATGAAATATAGTGGGCCCACCGTTTTGCATAGGCCCTCTTCCATCAACACATCGCTGAATTCCAATGCCCTTTCCTTTCTCTCTCATCACTCGTCTTCTTCTCTATCAAGATTTCGCGAATCTGGTAGATTCAATTCTCATCAACAATTTATTCCATCAACACATCGCTGAATTCCAACGCCCTTTCCTTTCTCTCTCATCACCCGTCTTCTTCTCTATCAAGATTTTGCGAATCTGGTAGATTCAATTCTCTTCTTCCAATTTATAAATCTGAATCAAATCAAATCTTTTCTTCTAATTTGATATTATATGTGAAGAAATTCAACAAACTGACTGTTTTTGCATCGAGCAACGAGCGCTACTTCATCGGATCGAGAGATTGTTTCCACAACAGTTGAAGAAGTGACATAATGCGATTCTTTTTCCGAAGGAGAAGGCGTGGAAGGCGGAGAAGCGATGGGCACGGGCAGAGGTAGCGATGACAAGAGAGGCGGATGGAGGAATGGGGCTCGCAGGAGAAAGAGTGACGACAGCTGGGGGTGCGGTGATGACAGTATGCCGCAGTGCTGTGTTGTTGGATGGCGACGAGGAGGCCGGCGGTGCGGACCCCGACACCGACGACGACATTCCGTGAAATTCTTCATGAAGAAATAACAAACGAAATTAATGAGGAATAATGTATGTACATGGTGGAAATTATATTCTGTGGGTAGAGTTTATGTTTAATTAATTAACATTGACACACTGGTTTTTCTAACCTTCAGACAATTTTTAGAGAGAGATTTAGTTTAAACTAAGATTGAAGGGTTATTAAGGTTGGTGGAAGATTATGAAAGAATTTGTCTTTTTATTTTATTTTTTATTGAAAAATGGTAGATATATGATGTAATATTATTCAAAATTTTCTATATTGTTCCTTTGTGTGTATATCTTTTCTTCTTGGTCAACAATAGTATTGTCTCTCAGTTCTGGAATGTGTAGTGTAATGGTTAACTAATTAATTTGGTTAAAAATAATGTTCATTTTCAAATAATTCATAATATCTTTTTCCTAGTGGGATTCTATAAAAATTCACTGAAAGCAAAAGACAAATAACTTGACAAAATTCATTTTCGGTTTCATCCATTCAGCTTTAATGTACTCTTCATTAAACAAATAAAGATAGAGACTAATTCAAAATTTTGTTATGGTAACCCAATTTATTATACAAAGCAACCCAATTAATAAGATAAAGTAACCTATAAAAAATAACCTAATTAATAAAAAAAAATATTGTGAATCAACAATAAAATTTTCAGAAAGGCCGAGTTTGATGAACCATTGCTAATTTGGTCGAGAAGAACTTGAGAAAAATAAATGTATAATTCTATGTAACACGAATGAATTCATTTTTTTTTAAAATTAAAATATCAAAACAAAGAATACCCTAATTCGTTATAAAGAGTAACCTAATTATTTAAAAAGAGTAACTCAATTAATATGAAAGCATACAATTTAATTCTTCAAAATACATGACTTCATTTTAAAAAAATTAATTAGAGTATCAAAATCAAAGAGTAACATAATTCTTTATAAAGAGTAATCTAATTTTTTATAAAGAGTAACCTAATTATTTATAAAGAGCAATAACTTAAGTAATATGAAAAAAACATACAATTTAATTCTTCATAGTGCATAACTTCATTTTTAAAAAGTTAGAGTATCAAATTAAAGAGTAACTTAATTCTTTATAAAGAGTATCCTAATTATTTATAAAGAGTAACCTAATTAATATGAAAACATACAATTTAATTCTTCACAATACTTACTTTATTTTTAAAAAATTAGAATATCAAATCAAAGAGTAACCTAATTTATTATAAAGAGTAATCTAATTCTTCATAAAGAGTAACCTAATGCAATTTAATTCTTCACCATGACTTCGTTTTTTAAAAATTAGAATATCTCTATCTGCTCAACAGTTATTAACTCCAACTCACAACTAAGAAATGTTATGCAATTGCGTGTATTTTATAACAGACAAACTACTAGCTTCCAGCAAACCCATACCCAATATTTGTAAAAGGCAAACATCTGATATGATTATTACCAGAACAAAAACACCCATTGCAGGTTTCAGGGCCTACATGCAGCACCTTCCGCGGTGTTGTCACCATACGCTTTCTTAAGACTTAATTATTAGTCTCTGAAGTTCTAGAGTACATGAAACAACACCTGCATGTGCATGAATGAATCACTCAAAAGGGTATCGGAAGAATGTGAACCAAGCCAAATAACTGAAAGAAGCTTGAGGCAAGGCCAAGTAATGCATCAAAAGAATCATCCGATTGATTATTTAAACAGTTGTATAACATAAAGATAAGGATTTTTGCATACTATAAATAATAGCAAACACAATTAGCATGAACTAGTATTCATCTTCCAATAAAATTGTCAACGTCTTTTATGTGAAGTGTCAAAGATATCTTAATAGTCAAGGGGCAATCGAGCTAAGCTTACTTATTCAGATAACAATTAAAAAATATTAGAAAAATGATAAAAGAAATTTAAGGCAGTTAAAATTCTTGCTATACAAGAGTCAAATTCTTCTAAATCATGCATTGCCTAATCTTGATACATTTCGATATAATATTTGGAATTAATGTAATCAAACCAGATTTGTGTAAATTACCAATGAACTTGCTACTTTTTTCAACTAGAATGAAGAAAGCATTGTTTAACAAGACATGTTCATATTCCAACTCAAAGCAAGGTATAAAACCCTGTCTGTAGCATTATCAAAAAATACAGGGCATCTACAGAAATTAGACGATAATAGAAAATCTAAGGGAAGAAATTTCTTAGATTAATACAATAACTCTGCCGGTGAAGACGTTCCAACAGTGAATAGTAATGCCAAAGTGGGCTCTTTGAGAAGAAATTTGTACCGGAGTAGGCGCAGACTTATGTGAATACGACGGCTGGACGTTTAGCTGGACGTTCACCGTCGGTATAGGCGAGATCCCAAGTAAGGGGATCCGCCATTGATAGACCAATCTCTTGGCCAGAAGCTCGCCGGCAGCGGACGGATAGGGAATAGGGGACGACGACGACCAAGGACCTTGGAAGGCAAAACTCCAATTCCGAGAGGAAGCCCAAACAGTGGGCTTGACGTGAGCGACAACCTAGGCCGCAACCAGTCGAAATTGCGACGGTCATCGAAAGGAGATGCTGCAGGAAAGAGGAAAGGAAAGGGAAAGAACACAGAGAAAGCTCTTAAAAGGAAATTCAATTCAAATCTGACCCATTTATTTTAAATGATCCGGTTGTACAATTTTAAAGAAAAAGACGGTCCTAGGGAAGTCTTTGCCTTTAATAAAATAATAATTTCTCCATAATATGTAATTTTTTTTAGAGGATGACTACAATACAATCGGTCCTACCAAATATTTGGTACAACCGGATTCCTATTTCAATCTCGCGGATCCTCTCTTCTTTTGCTTTTTCCCTTCTCCTCTCCGGCTCTCTCATTCTTCTTTGGCTTAGATCTCCATCCATCACAAAAGAAGTACCGGCAGATGCTACCCATCAACTGCTTCTGTCGCAGCGGACGATATAAACGCCGGAAGCTACTGATCGGAAGTACAGAAACAGCAGCAACCCATTTTCAAAAAGCTGTGAGAGAAGACAGAATTCACCGACAGGAGAAATAAGCTGCTGAGGATGCACCGGCAGAAGAAACTAGCCGAAAAACCAATAAAAAAGAACAGGGGACCCGACTAGGCTAGAAGGCTGTCATTAGCTCCCATGAAAAGGTCTAAAGAAGGTCACTGCTGATATGAAGACCAAGAACCGTTCTGATAGAGCTGGAGTAGTTACTCATTCTGAAAAGGAAAACTGTGTTGCTTCACCTTATTTCGCCAAGGCCAAGACAACACCTTCAAAGCTAGAGCTTCAATTGGGTCGTAAGTAAGTGCAAATGATGGTTACGCGCATATATTTCGCTTGAATTTGTTTATTTTTTAATAAAGTACTTATATTATTTTCAGGTGGGTGGTTGAGAATCAAATTGGGTAAAATAATTTAGTGATTGATGATTGTGATTCAAAGTAGTGCTTATATTTGGGGTGCAAAAATTATGTTCTTCAGATCCAAGGTATATACTTACTGTACTGAAATTTTTGCATTAGCCCCTTGTATATAGCACCTGGATAAGCTTGGTTAAAATAAGTTGGGTTCTATAGCTATTTGAATCCACGAAAATCTTTTTTCATAGGGAAAATGAACAATATTACAGTAGACAAGTGTACCAAGATGGGGGTGGTATTCAAGGTGAGTATGAAACTTGTTATAAATGAGAAATGGATTATGAAATGAAATTCACTTGTCTGTTTGTTTTTGTCTCTCTTTCAAAAACTTTGGGACTAGGATGTTGTAGCAGCATGTGAGATTGTGAATTGTAATGCTGTGGAGGTGCAATGTCAGGTAAGACGAATTTTCTTGTGTGAATTATGTATCCATCATTGATGTAGGGTGCCAAATATATTTGAACAAAGATTCATTACAGGCTTCTTTAACAACAGCAAAGTCAAGTGAAGTGAATGTAATAGTCCCTGTATCTGAAGCTGATGGTGATTGGGTACGTCGCATTCTTTTACATTTCCAGAAGGAACAATTATATAACTATAAGATTTATTATCTATTTATCCATATACATACGTCGGAATTTGGGGTCGAATAGATTTGACAGATAAGCAATTAGACCTTTATAATCATTTTATTTCAACAAGGAAAACATACCCACAAAAGCTATTGTTTCCAGCTTCAATGCTTTGGTAAGTGTAGTGAAGCTCCTAGAGTCGTTCTGGAATTTGTAGAATCTGCCTTATTGGTCAAGCAACATTTAACTCTACTATTTGTTCAGTATTGTTCACAATTTCTAATATTTTTTTTGTGGGAAAGCATGCTGTAGTGAAGCCATACCATTTGGTAGTCTTGTCTTGAAAGAGCACATTCTAACATTTTCAGGTCAATGGGCAGTATGCTGAAATTCTCTACAAAATTGGATGAACATAATTTCCTTACTGTTTTACTTCTTCTCCTTTTGTTATAACATATGGGCTTTATTTTTTTCAATTCACACACTTCTTCTCCTTTTGTTATAGCATATGTGCTTTATTTTTTCAATTCCTTCTCTTTATCAGGGAGGAGAAGTAAGGATCAAAGTTTGAAGGAGATAATCCTTTTGCATTATTATAAGCTAGCTCACATCATCTTATCTTTTGTTTGTCAGGGAATATGGCAAGGAGGGATCTTACAATAATTTTTCTTCTTATAGGAATAATACAAACCTAAAAATCAAAGGAGCTGTCATCTTTCATGTTCAAGGCCCTCAGATGTTTGATAGCATACATGAAAATAATCTAGAGCCATTGTCATTGATAATTGCTAAGGAAAATGTGACCATATAATTTTATATAATTTCACACTAATGGTTTTATTGCTTTGCTTGTGTTTAATGCTATATCGCATTAATTTATTAGCATCTCCAGTTGTTTTGTATGTGGTTGGATTCAGTTCATTAAAACACCGCATTGTGAAATTATTTCTTAATTATAAAGAGGAATAGGCCAGAGAGATACGATAGGAATGTGACGGAGAATACTCTCAAGGCCATTATGAAGATTGACAAAGTCAGGATTGATAGGGAGGCCAGACACCATTCAAAGAGGTCATATTTTGTATCCAAAGTATTGTGATATTAATTGTTAGTTTTAGTCTCTATTTATTGACATGTGTTGTGTATATGAACAAGATGAAGGGAAAGAAGAGCCAGCTGCGACACGAGGTAGAAAAAGAACTGGAGGCAGAGAAGAGCCAGCTGCGACGCGAGGTAGAAAAAGTACTGGAGGCAGGCATTCACATGGTCAAAGCTCCTCTTGTGTTTCAAACAAAATCCCTCACTTACTGTACCAAAGATCAAGGTCAAGGTGTCCCAACAAAACAATAAAGGACAATTGCATGGATTAGTTTGGCTTACATTAGTGTTGATTATTGTGTCGTGTTTACCAGAAGAAAAAGGGAGTGCGCTAAAGTGTGTGTTAATGAGAAACATTCTTTCTAGAGCCAAACAAGTAGTGTGGTAATATGCCTTCTTTTTAGCAACAATAAATTTTGCAAGACTTGCATATTTGTGGCCGTTTTGTGTCTCTTTTACAAAGTCATGAGAAACAAATATGATGTTCATTAACTAATCTTGTACATTAAATAACATCTCAATGATTGTCGTCTTAACATATTCTAAACAAATTATTAAGTACTTCAATTAATTTCAAAGAGTGATCCAATTAATTTCAAAGAGTAATCTAATTAATTCTATAGAGTGATCTATCAATTTACATATTTTCATAGTCTCAAATTAAAGAGTAATCCAATTAATTCTAAAGAGTGATCAATTAATTTTAAAGAGTAATATAATTATTTCTATTGAGCGATCTATCAATTTAGAGATTGAATGAGTGATCCAATTAATTTCAAAGATAAGATTGAATCAGTGATCCGATTAATTTCAAAGAGTAACTAATTATTTATATAGGATGACCCAATTAATTTTAAAAGAGTAATCTAGTTATTTATATAGAGTGACCCAATTAATTTTAAAGAGTAATTTAATTAATTCTATAGAGCGATCTATCAATTCATATTACATACAATTTACCTACTAATTTCAAAAAGTAATATAATTAATTCTATAGAGCGGTCTATCAATTTAGAGATTGAATGAGTGATCCAATTAATTTTAAAGATAAGATTGAATGAGTGATCCAATTAATTTCAAAGAGTAATCTAATTATATATATAGAGTGACCCAATTAATTTCAAAGAGTAATTTAATTATTTATATAGAGTGACCAAATTAATTAATTTTAAAGAGTAATCTAATTAATTCATAGAGCGATCTATCAATTCATATTACATACAATTTACCTACTAATTTCAAAAAGTGATAAAATTAATTTCAAAGAGTAGTTTAATTATTTCTATAGAGTAACCCAATTAACTTTAAAGAGTAATCTAATTAATTCTATAAGAGTGATCTATCAATTTACAAATTGCATACAATTTATCTACTATTTTCAAAGAGTAACCCAATTAATTTTAAAGAGTAATCTAATTAGTTTAATATAGTAATCTAATTATTTTTATAGAGTAATCTATCAATTTAAAAAATCATTGTACTGCTAACAAATTGAGACACAAAAATAAGCACAGAAACGAGGACAAGAAATACAGAAAACATGTACATAATACTTCCCACAGTAGGCTACATCCTGAATTGAAGTTGATAAAGAACTATTGTGAACCTTTAGAGTTTGACATCAGATATATGAATTTCAAAAAGTCAATGTCGGAACACACTGCCAATAGCACACAAAATAATCATAAGAAGCATCATCATTTTTCCAGCAATTAAATTTATCAAGCAATAGTAAAATTTCGACCTTTACATTCTAATTTATTCATACTAAGAAAATCTGTATACTATACAAATTTAAGTGGGTTTGTCCTACAAGGATATGTTATTTATTTAAGAAAAAAAAAATCAGAGCCAATTTTCGTCCTAGGTTTAAAGCTTACTTTCTTAACAAACTCGCGGCGCTCCCCACCTCTAATCTCGATCGATCGCCGCCGCCACCGCCGCCCTGCTGGTGCCATCTCAGGTCATCCTTGCTCTATTTTATTTTGATCATTCCTCTGAATCTCGATCTACATGCGTATTCTGCCCTTTGCTCGCGCTCAGCCATACTCCTCAAATGCTAGGGCTAGGGCTTTATTTGAAAATACTTTTCACATCTCAATTCGATTGACTAACACAGAGCCTTGTTCATCTTCTCTGCATCGCCATGGAATTCTTTTATGCTTTGAATGAATTCCATTTCTGACTTATTCAATTGTCCATATATCTTAATTTCCACAGATCTGATCGTGGTTGTTCCTCATTCTCAGGAAAGAAGAAGTATATCGCGGTTAATGTACGCGTGAAGAAAACCCGCGGAGAAAACTTGACCCGAATTTTAAAAAGAATTTGACCCAATTTCTTTAAAAAATCTGGTTGTACTGAAGTCTTTGTCTTTTTTTTATGTATTAAAAAGTGGAGTAATTTTTAAATAAGGATTCACCCAACGGCGTTTGTCATTCTGAATAAATCAAAGCTGAAATTTGATATATTTATTTAAGTGGAAGATGTGAAAGGATTGTATAAATAGAAGGAAGAATTGAAGCAATAGTGTGCAAGTGAAAATGGATCATTCGGAAGAGGGAAACTGTTTGCTGGCGATGCAACTGGTTACGGGTTCCGTACTCCCAGCAGCTCTGAAAACCGCCATCGAACTGGATCTTCTGGAGCGAATCAAGCAATCGGGGTCCGTTTCGGCGACGGATCTGGCGGCCCAATTACCCACCACCAACCCGGAGGCCCATTCCCTGCTGGACAGACTCCTCTGTCTCCTCGCCGCACACAACATCCTCAACTGCACCCTCCGACCCCCGGCGCCACCGAATGACAGGATTTTCTTGGAAACTTGGTAATCATCATCATCATATATATATATATACTCCTATATATTTATAAAGACAAATTCTTTTGTGAGACGTGACATATGTGAGACGGTTTGTGAAACGTGTTAAAGTATGTCTATTATATAGATAAAGTATGCTTAATGATTGTTAAAATATGTTTTCTAAAGTATGATAAATGATTAATTAAAATATAATTTTAAGGTATTATAATATGATTCATTATTGACATACTTTAATTATAAATAAGCATACTTTACTTATATAATAAACATACTTATGTGTTTATATAAGCCTCTACTCTCTCGCCCCGGTTGGATCATTGTTCGTCGGAATCTCCGAAACTATCATCTCTGCAATAATCACCTTTCCATTCTCTGGAATTGCTTTGTGGCAATTTCTCAGGATTTTCAAGCAATCTTCGTCGTCCCAATCGTGCATGTGAGATGTAAACCTTAATGCAACTTGTTAAGTGTTGTTGGAAGTGTTTACTAGTGTTTCAGCTGGTGCATGAGTACGTTGCATAAAAGAAATGGGTGCAACAATTTCATCACTAGTTGAAGGATAGCAAATAAGTTCACAGGTGCATAAGTGTAACAGGGCCTGTTCATGAGGGTTTTTGGATGGCTAAACGGATCTGTTATCAGAGGTTATTGGTACTGCTTTGTAGCTTGACACATAGTCTAGAAGTTAGAAGTCAGTTGATAACAGATTACTAGCTGATCATGTGGCTACAAGATGCCTACTCAGATTAGTCTCATAACTTCCATGGCATGTTGTAGATTAGTATATAAGTCTGATGCATGGCTTAATTCAGTGTGTAATCACCTTACCTATCAATGTAGCAATAAGATCTCTCTCTCCCGTGGACGTATGAGATTTATCTCCGAACCACGTAAATAGTGTCTCGTCTCGTTTTTTCGTTTTTTCTATTCCGTAATGTGAGTTCGTGTGTAGTTTTTCTTGTGTGAGTTTTCTGCAAATTTCACGACAGTGCAAAATGTACTGCATTACCCAATCACCTCATTAGAAAAATGCTACTATATACTCCCTCCATCCCACGTTAAGGTTTACACTTTTCATTTTGAGTTGTCCCAAATTAAGGTTTGCATTTCATTTTTTATTAAGTTGGGCCCACACAAAATAATTAATTATTTTATGTAGGACCCACACACAACACTAATATAACTACCCACGTTACATTAAATATTATTTCTCTCACCTCATTATACAATAAAATATTATATCTCTTAATATTCGTGCAAAAATCAAACGTCTAATATTAACGCGGGACGGAGGGAGTATATCTTTAAAAATTAATGACAACGCAATCACTTTTTAGACGATGCAAGGTTACCTACAGTTGGTTACTCTACTGTACAAAAAGTAATAATACTCTTATTAACCATATGGAGTATAACTATTTAGAATAACCATATGGAGTATAAAAAGTAACCTTGGATAATTTAAAGAGTAATTCTTCTCGAAAGCGTAATAGAGAGGTGGAGTATAAATTTAATTTAATAAAATAAAAGGTCACCTTCATGAAAATTGCATCAGCCGTTGGCACGCTATCAAACATGTCCCCGCTAATGTTCTCCAACCATGGATGAATGTTAATTTCGCAATTACTCATTTATCTTCTAATTTTGAATATTACATAATTATAACAAAAATAAAATAAAAAAGAATTCAGAATTTTGTTCAACAGCTAGCAAATTTTATATCATTACTGTAAAAGTGTATTAGACTCTTCACAAAATCACAATAATTGAAAATGTCAAATCATCAGTTTCGTGAGGGGTAACTTCAAATTTTGTTCCTTAAGAACTAAGGATTTTTAAAATGGTCCAAAATCTTGCAGTTTTAATCCTACAGGATTTTATTTATTGAAGATGGGTATACTTTTGGAGCTTCGTAAAATCCAACAAAATTGTAATTCTTTGGTTAGCTTGAGTTTGCATGTAATTTTTTATTCTGATTTAGGTGTGATTTTAATTCATTTGTATGAGGGACAATTATTCAGATGTAATTTTGACATTGATATAGACCATATAGGAATTATACTAATTATAGTCTGCTATGGTGTCTATTGTGTTCTCAAACATAAGAGTGATGCAATTTGGTTTTCTGATTCGTTAACGGACTAAAAGTAAAATTTACAGATTTGATCCCATATATTTATGATATTTTGGAGCATTTTTTTATGAGATGAGTATATGTGAGATGCATTATGAGAAGGTACCAATAGTGCAACTGTTAAAAATGTTCTATTCGAGGGTTTAACAAAATAGGATCAAAAGTGAAAGGAGGAGATTAAAAGTGCAAGCTACAGGACCAATTCGAATAGTAGTTTTCAGAGGGGACCAAAATTATAAAGGAGAACATTCTTCGGGGACCAAAGGTGGAATTTTCCCGTTTCTTAAGTATTTTACAAGACTGTATATATAATTCGATCTAAAGTTAAAATAGCACATTAACCACAATATTTCATATACATATATAATATTTCCTTCATCCCACAATACGGTTCACGTTTAGTTGTTTAAGGTAAGTTACTTTTTGAAAAATTTTATTTATTTTTGAGAGTATTTTAATAGTAATTTTCGGTAATAAATAAAATTGACATGTTAGGTACGTGTGAGAGGGACAATTTTAAAATTAAAACTAATTTTTTAGGATATTGAATAAATGTACAAAAGTATGTAAAGGAAGAAAGTATGAAGAGTTTTACGAAACGGAAGGAGTAATGTACCTGGATGAGATGGAGCTTGTTTGATGAGATAGGGCAAGTCGAAATTGATGGCATTAATGGATGGATACTTGGATAATATCAACTTAATGCTAGCTCCAATTCCACCTCCAACAATCAACTAGGGAATTCAGACCATCAAATCCTTTGTATATTTCAAGAATTTTCTGCATAAAAATAACAGATTGGTCGTGCAGAGATTGGTAGAAAATCTTGTTGAGTGTGGGATTTGAAGCCATGTATTCGAAGCCATTCATTCCATTTTCGAATGGGTTCCCCCCTTCAAGAACAGTATTCTTTACTACATCCCTATATATATGAATTTTGTGAAATAAAAATGATGCATTTTTAATTAAAAAATATATACTAGTAGTTATTTAACTAAAAGTGATGCTCCTCTATGCTGTTATTTCTTCCTTAGGTTCCGGGAAACTATTTATTGTTCTATGTTGTTTGAGATATATTTTTTTTAAAAAAAAAAAATTAAAGTAACTTTTCAAATTATTAGATAAGATGTTGTTTTCGAGTGTGAAATTTATTGTGGATAAATAAATTAGTGTTGTCGGAATCAGACCGACTTCAATCAGGAATTGATGCTGGAATCGATCCAAAACCCCCGCCTGTTTCTACAATAAAATCGAAAAAACCTATTTGAACTGAACCAGTAAAAACCGAATTAACCGGTTGAACCGACTAAAGCGAAAACTGCCGTTTGTTATTATTATTATTATTATTTTTTAAAAAATAAAAATTAATTAACGCGACTTGATACATGATAGAAGCAAATTATGGATATAATATTAGATTATCAAATTAACTATCGATAATATTTTTTTTTATTTTCTTTTGATCCCAAATTAACTATAGGTATACACTTTTCATTATATTTTTTATTTTTCTTCAGAAAATAAAATGTACACATCTTTATACTAAATGATATACAATTTAACACAAAATTCTAAATGCACACGAAGTGTGCTTCCGTGCGTCCGGACGCACACAAGTTCTTAAAATAAAGGGTACACATCTTTATATTAAAGGATATACAATTTAGCTCAAAATTCTATAGGCACACAGAATGTGCACACACAATAAATTTACCTCCCATTTTTTCCACCATTTCTATCCTCCGAATCTTAATTATGGAAGATACTAAGGCATAAAAGAATTACTTGGGGTGGTTAATTTTTGGATTTTTTCGGAATTCCAATGGTAGAATGCACGAACTTACAATTTTGAGCACAACTTCATCTAGATTCCAATTTAAACAATTCTCACTTCCAAACTACCTTTTTTTTTCTGTGACTATCCATACATATAAAGAAACTTGAGAAATTACATCGGATGACGACTGTTTGATATCGAGAATTTATGCTTGATGGTAGTCGAGCATTCCATTTTATGTAATTACTTTTCATTAATTGCATATCTTTTATTGAAATATTATCATATTTTATTCATTTCACATAACGACTTTTCTAAAACAGTTTCATATAAATTTTTACCCTAAACAAATATATTCTTATTCAACGGACCCACTAAAACCTAAAAATATTAGCAATATTTGAATAGAGTGAATCGGTTGTGAACTTGATTCGCCATTAATACTATTTTTGAAAAGTAAATTTTTAATATAAAAATTACCATTTAAGCGGATAAATTATTACCCTTCTTAAAAATAATAAATTACTCAATTTTTTGATCTACAAGAATATAAAAATCAAAACATATAATTTGAGGAGTAATATTATTTATTTAGAAGGGTAATAATTTATCTCTTTAAATAGTTTAGTAGGAGTATTATTTTATATATTAAAGAGTAATCAAAATATCAAGATGTAAGAATTTTTAATAATTTTTTTTTTCATTTAATAAAATAATAATTTCTCCATAATATGTAATTTTTTTTAGAGAATGACTACAGTACAATCGGTCCTAATAAATATTTGGTACAATCGATTCCTATTTCAATCTCGCGGATTCTCTCTCCCTTCCCACCCAGCTTTGCTGTCTTTTCCCTTACCCTCTCCGGCTCTCCCTTTCTTCTTTGGCTTAGATCTCCATCCATCACAAAAGAAGCGCCGGCAGCATCTGGGTTGGTGGTTTGAATTTGGGCAGTGCGTTCGACCGGGGAAACGAAGGCGCCCGGTCCGGCTTTCTTGATGAGTTCGAGCAGGTCGAGTTGTATAACAGACTTCAGTGCTGCTCCCAGTGTGCAGGCATTGATCAGTTGCATGGCGAATGAAAACGATTCTTCATCCATATCTCTACTCATACTTGATCTCACTTGTTGATTTACTCTTTTAACTTATTTATGTTTCTAATTTTTGCTACAGATTAAACATATATATTTATAATGTTAATTTTGACAGCATTAATTTGCATCTACTCCCTTCATCCGTATTTGCTTTATGTATGGAGAATAAGAAATATACTCCCTCCGTTCTCGGGAAGAGGGTCTTTTATTTTTTCGCACGTGGATTAATGAGTGTTATTATTTAATATGTAGTGAGTATTTGTATTAGTGGGGATATGGATCCCTTATTTTAATTATATTAGTGGATGTGTATGGGTCTCATATGTGTAAAAAGGGAAAGAGGACTCTTTGGATGAGACGCTCAAAATGGAAAAAATACCCTCTTTATAGGGGACGGAGGGAGTAATATTTTATTGTGTAATGAATTGAAATTAGTATACTCCTTCCGTACCACTTAAATGGTCCATTTTTTTTTATTTTGGGCGTCCAATCCAAAGGGTTCACTTTCCTTTTTTTATACACATGGGCCCAAACACACCCACTAATACAATGAAAATATGAGATCCACACTCTCACTAATACAACTACCTACTACAAATTAAAAAATAATATTCCTTAATTCACGTGCAAAAAGCAAAAACAATCATTTGGATGAGATAGAGGGAATAATACTTTAATGTATAATGAATAATTGTATTAGTATTGTAGGTTGACCTATTAAAAATAAAAAAATTAATTTTGTGTGGATCCTATTAAAAAAAATAAAATAAAAAATATAATCATTGGCATGATAAACCCAAAATATGTAACTATTACAATTGGGGAGAGTATTTTATTTGAGGATGAAAGATGTAGGAAGCTAATCTCCCTCATTTGTAGAATTTGCAAATTGCTAGGCACATAGTACTTGCATCAACATTTCTTTTTCCACACTTTCACATTTGAGAATGTAATCAAATGGAGTTGAGCTTTGGCATGTTTGAGTTTCATTTGTTAAGAAATAAATGAGGTCAATCTATCCTTAGCTTGAGTTCCTCATGAAAAAAAATTAATGAACTCAAGCTCGAACAAAGGTTATTTGTTAACACTTGTTTATATACGTGAACATGTTTTCAAACACGTTTCATACAAGTTCATGAACACTTCTTTATGAATGTACAAATATTTTTAAAGTGTATAGTTGTATTAGTATTATGTGTAGGCCCCAGAGAGATATATTAATTATATTGTGTGGATCTCATTTAAAAAAATAAAATATAACTATTGAGATAATACGCGCAGAATAAAAATATGTAACTATTATTATGGTATGAATGGAGTATGTTAATATAAAACATTTAAGAAACATTATTTTTTTAATTTACTATTAGGGTATTTTGGTATTTTTAGATAATAAATAAAGGTGCGTATCTGTGTAAGACTGTCTTATGTACGCTGAGATAATTTTATGCATTCAAAATTAATTATTACATTTTATTAAAGATGTTATTATTTTTTTTAAAAAATGTTATCACTTCTCATTTTGTACTATAAATTTTTATCAAATGTTTACATACTGTTAGCACTTTTTATTAATTGAATATCAATTTTCATTAAAATGTTATCACTTTATATTCGTCTTAAGGAATGTCTTATGTGAGACAATCTTACACACAAGTCTTTACTTAATAAATAAATAATACAATTAGTTAGGTGACTTGAGAAGACGTGATAAATTTTAAAATTAAAATTTATTAGAATCGAGTGGCATTTTCTTTTGGAGTGTAAATTTATTTTTGGATGAATAAAAATTGAAAGGTAAATACTTGTGTAAATCGGGTTCACATTGTAAATCATGTGGCCCCCTTTTCAATTCTATTATATCTTATATTTTTCTAAAATTTAAATTAAAGATAGATCACCGTGAACCCAGTTAATAAGAGAGAATAACTCAAACTATCAATGCGAGAACTTGTTTATGGGAATATCACCACAAGAAAAAGGAGATATAGCGACAAAAAATTATCTGTGAATTTAGATTTCATCGCCAAATCCATTCTATTAGCGACGAATTGTGTTTTCCGTTGCAAAATTAATAATTAGTAATAAATTTAAATATTATTAATTTTGACAACATAAAATAAATTTCATGACAAATATTTGCAATGAGCCTTTAATATTTGGTTGCTAGTATTAACATTTGCAACTAAATTGATGATCATAGCTAAATTTTGCTAGAAAAATAGATATTTTGTTGCTAAAATAATTATTTATTAAAATAAATAATAAAATATTTATTTTAGCGACATCAAATTAAAAATTATCGCAAATATTAGCGACAAATTTTTATACTTGATTGCTAATTTTAAAATTTGTGATTAAATTTAATTTCACGGCTAAAAGTAGCTACCATTTTTTTATTTGGTCGCAAAAATTATTTATTTATTAAAAAAATTTAAATTAAATTCATTTTCGAGAAGGGAGTATGAATTAATAGTTTACTCCTAATTAGGTTTTATTGCCTTTTTTTCGTGTAAGAATTTTTAAAAGGATTAAGCATTGTACGGTACGTAGGAATAATTGTTGTAGAAAGATTTTTGAAGGTTGGTAAAATAAGAGGTGGATATAGGTTTTGGTGGTTACGTTAATTGTTACTGTTAAATATCACCGACCTATAGCGTTGCCTAAAAACAGTATAACTAAACAACTAATTAATAACTCTATTTTCACTCAAACATAGTATATAATTTCCTCATCCTGTCTGAATTTTTTTTTAATTTTATTTTTTATGTTTATTAAGGATAATAATACTTTTAATGAGTAATTGGTATATCTAAATGCCACTTTTACTTTTACACACACTTACTTTTTAATTTGAATTATAACAAATTGTGTAATGTTTTAAAATTTAGGTATAAGATGGACATGAAATAAAGGAAAATGTAAATCTTATGATAAGACAACCAAAATGAGAATACAAAACCTTACGTTAGGATTGAGAGAGCATTAAAATTGATAATCTCATTTTTCGAACTATTATACCTTGTGCATATATATGTTGTGGGCAAACACTTGTGTGAGACCATTTTACGGAATGATTTTCATGAAATAGATAAAAATGAATAACATTTTAATGAAAAGTGATACACAATTGATGAAAAAATAATGATGTAATGAATTATTTCATAAACAAGCATTATAAGAAAACTACTGAACTCTAACCGTGAAAAACTGTAGGAATATAAAAAATACCATTGAAATTCATAAATCCAACATATTTTCCAATAAATTATTTCCATTGGGAAAACGGCCATTGAAATATTATTTTTCCAATAACATTTCAATGGTTTCTAAACTACTCCAACGGTAAATCCAATGACATTTTTGTGTTGGATTTTTTTATTCGAAAGTGATTCAAACTTTTTGTTCGAACATAATTTTCTTTTGGATTATTTCCGTTGGAAAAATGGCCGTTGAAATGTCATTTTTTCAATAACATTTCAACGGTTTCTAAAGTCCAACGGTAAATTCAATGACATTTTTGTGTTGGATATTTTTTATTCGAAAGTGATTCAAACATTTTTTCGAAAATAATTTTCTTTTGAATTATTTCCGTTGAGAAAACGGCCCTTGAAATATCATTTTTCCAACAACATTTCAACGGTTTCTAAAGTCAACAGTAAATCCAATGACATTTTTGTGTTGGGTTTTTTCTATTCGAAAGTGATTCAAACATTTTTTCGAACATAATTTTCTTTTGAATTATTTTCGTTAGGAAAACGGCCGTTGAAATATCATTTTTCCAATAATATTTCAACGGTTTCTAAAGTCCAACGATAAATCCAAAGACATTTAATTTGTGTTGGATTTTTTTTATTCGAAAGTGATTCAAATATTTTTTTAATTATTTCCGTTGGGAAAATGACCGTTGAAATGTCATTTTTCCAATAATATTTCAATGGTTTCTAAAGTCCAACAGTAAATCCAACGACATTTTGTGTTGGATTTTTTTAATTCGAAAGTGATTCAAATATTTTTTTCTACATATTTTTTTTTTGAAATCACTGTTGGAATAAATTTCAACTATTGAATTTCGTTTAAAATTTTCAATAAATTTCATCACATAATCCTACATAATTTACCGTTGGAATTTTCCATAAACGTTGAATTTCATTGAAAATTTTCAATTAATTTCATCACATAATTTAACGTTGGAATTTCCATAAACAAAAAAAAAAAATTGCATTTATTTGGATTTGAACCTTAACCTCTTTTTAGATATTTTCTACCAACTTACCTAATGTATAATTTGTGTTATAAATTGACATTTTAATTTATTAAACTCTCATATTTTTTTTTCTACTTAAATTTTCTAATCATAAATTTATTACTTGGACATCTATTTATTTGATTTTTTAAAAATAGATTTTTCTATGAAAATTTTCAATGATTTATTAGGTCATTGGAATTACAATTGGAATTTCCCAACGGTACGTTTTCAATTTCCGATGAAATTTTCTAACGACTTAATTTTAATTGAAATTTTATTGAAAATTTTCAATGGTTTATCAAACTATTTGAAATAATATTGAAAATTTCCAACAATTTAAATTTATCTGGGAATTTTCATTGGAAATTTCTAATTTTATTTCTAATAGTTTATCAAGCTAGTGGAATTAGAATTGAAAATTTCCAATAGTTTAAATTTTCATGGAATTTTTAATTGGAATTTTCCAATAGTTTATCAGGCTATCGAAAATTTTCACTGGAATTTTCAACCGACTGTTCTAATTTGGGCGTTCCATTTCAATCTTTATATTTATCTTTTTAGTAAATGAGACACACACAAATTAATTATTTATCTCTCCACGGAGGGAGTATTTTATATATATATATATATATATATATATATATAAGAAAATTAGGTTTGGCTACTTAAGCTATATAGTTTGGCTAGCTATTGGGCTATTTATTGTAGAATCGGCTGAAAAAAATTATGTAATTAATCCAACCATTATTGTAGATACAACAAATTAAAAATCAATTAATTAGTTTACATCATTCAATATTTGGTTTGTCTGGAAAAGGGATCATAAGGGCTCTGAATTTTTGTGGTGATCAGGGAACAATAAATTCTAAGTAACATTTGAAATTAATAATAGAAAAAAAAAATACCTTCTTGTGAAATAAATTATGAGAGAAAAAGAAGTTGGGGGTAATTAAATAGCTGGGAAAGAAAAGGAAGAATTTTACTTTTTTATAAATATATTTTTTTAATGTAATCATTTTTAATGTGATATGGTTTTATAATTTTGGTGTGTTACATCATTATTAAACACGTGTTACTCGGGTTTTTGTGCGGATGCCAAGTTAAGTCGAGTGTAGGTAGCTATTGAGCAATGCTATTTATGAATTTATTTAAAATAAAACACCAAATACGACTTCTGGGTAAAATTAAATTAAATTGACACAATCGAAATATACGAGAATAATTTTTTTTTTTAACTTGCGTGTGATCATTTTCAATAAAGTAAAAATGTTCGGTATATCATTTTCTGTATTATATCGTTGGAAAAGCTTAAATTTTAAGATGTAATTATTGGATTTCTTTCCCTCATCAATCATATAACGTGTGCCACAAAAAATGATGTAGGTATATAACGCAGAAGATCCAGCGTTGTGTACAATTTGTTTTTAATTTTACAGTCAACTATTTATTGTAGAAAACTATGCGACTCAATTATAAAATGTAATTAACAATCCAACAATTGCAGAAACAAAGTAAAAATATATTGCAATTAGAACTTTCGATCATATAAACAAGAGAAAGAAGGTTCAATTCCCTGATTTACCATGGATCAACGTTCATCTCCATCGGACGAAGAAGCATTTGCGTTCGCCACTCACGTGCTCGCCGGAACTGTACTTCCGGCTGCACTGAGATCCGCCATAGAACTCGACCTGCTGGAGCTCATCAAGAGAGTTGGCTCTGTCTCCCCCAAGGAACTCGCCGCCCAAATCCGCGCCACCAACCCGGAGGCAGACGTCACGTTGGACAGGATTCTCCGCCTTCTCGCCGCCAATGACATTCTAGATTGCAGACTTAGAACGCTCCCTCACGGCGGCGTTGAGCGCCTCTATTCTTTGACTCCACTTTCAAAGTTCTTGACAAAGAATGAGGAGGGTGTTTCCATGGCACCTATGCTGCTCATGGCCCTCCACAAGGCCCCCATGCAATCCTGGTAAACACCTATTTTAATTTGTATTTATCACAAAGTCCCTTGTAACACAGGTAATTACGTGAAATGGGTTGACTCATGATGTTATAGTATCATTCACTATAAATTAATACTAACTACTAGTAATAAGCATACTTTACTTATATAACAATACTTTAATATTTTAACAATGAATTAACCCATCTCAAAATCGGTCTCATATATAACATGTCTCATAAGGAAGTAGCTCTATATTTATACTGAATAAATAATATGGAATTATTTCAAATCTCATAAGAAAGTACACAATATGACCCACCACTTCTCTCTAATACAACTACCTACTCTACCTATAATAATAATGCTCCTTAATCCATGTGCAAAAATCAAATAAAGACCTTAGAATTGTCCACGTGCAAACAGCAAACGGTTACCTTGTAAGTGGCCGGAGGGAGTAAATAATTAGAAAACAAAAATTAAAATAAAAAAGGTACTAAAAAAGGAAATCAGCTATTCCGGTTGTCTCACGTGGCATTTCCGGTGATGTTAGCGTTTTTGGCAAAAATAGGACGTGTTTGGCCTTATTTCTTCATCGGTGAGATTAAATTGAAAAACTTAATTTTATTGGGACTAAAATAGACCATGAGAAAAGTTATGGAACTAAATTGGTTTTAATCCCGACATGTATACCTTTGGTGCGGACGCCCAAAATAGAAAAATGTATATCTTTTTGACGGACGGATGAAATAATTAATTACAAAAGCATAAAATGGTATCATCGTGAGACGGTCTCACACAAGCCTTTCCCCGTTGTTGATACTAATTATAAGGACCAAGATTGCATTTTCCGTTACAAATTATAGATGGATTTTGTATAATTGTGCAGGTATCATCTAAAAGATGCTGTTGTAGAGGGGATTGTCCCCTTTGAGAAAGCAAATGGCACGATGATATTCGATTGCTCGGATAAGAATCCCGGGTTCAGCAAGATCTTTAACCAAGCCATGCATGACTTTACCGTCATTTTCATGGGTCGGATCCTTGAAACGTATCATGGATTTGAGGGGCTGAAAACTCTCGTGGATGTTGGGGGTGGAATCGGAGCTTCACTTAGGATGATCCTATCCAAATATCCATCCATTAAGGCTATCAATTTTGATTTGCCCCATGTCATCAAGGATGCTCCACCAATTTCGGGTAAGATCAATATAACATAGTATTAGAATTTAAGATTGGACATTTTAGAAATTAAGTGACGTTTTAATGATATTTCTTCCTTCTTTACCAATGAATTCAATATTAGTTTATCAGAAAAATTGACATTTATTAATGTGTGTGTTTCCCTCCCCCATAATTAAAGTACACTAACGAGGAATCCAGCCCATCTTAATATATCTTCAATATTAATGAGTGAGGCTCTTGTGCACCCGGACGCACGGAACACATCCCGTGCGCCTTTACAATTTTCATGCCCCTTTACAATTTAAACCCCTAGCAATACATAGGTTTAAATAGAATTGGAGGGGAGGGTTGTGTTCACATGGGGACACGGAGCATCTTTCCGTGTCCCCGGGCGCACAGGAGCTTTTGCCAATATTAATTTAATTAACTCGTCAAATTTTTCTATAGAAACGGTCTATCTATGAAATTGTTTTTGTTTTATAGTTTATGATGTATTTTGTCCCTAAAGTTTATTATTTACTTTTAGGGTTTAAATTTGATTTTAAGTATATAAATATAATTAACTCATGGATACTCCCTCAATTAACTCAATATCCATGTTAGTGGCATTTGGTATGGAGTAATGAGAGGATAATGAAAATAAAAGGGTCATAAGGTAATGAGAATTCGATGTCCATAATTATTTTCATTTGGTATGGAGTAATGAGAGGATAATGAAAATAAAGGATACTGATTTTCATTATTCATAAGGTAATGAGAATTCGATGTCCATAATTATTTTCATTAATTCAATGTATACTCCTACTCGCTCAATCAATTTCGTTTATATTATCATTACCCTTATTAATTATTTTCATTATTATTACCATACCAGGTTTGAATCAAGAGTCTTAGTATTTCATTAATGTTTCGTTAAAAATAATAAAATAAAATAAAATAAAAAATACTTTGAGTTAATAGTGAAATTATGCATGTAGGGGTGGAGCACGTTCCCGGAGACATGTTTATTAGCGTTCCTACAGCAGATGCTATTTTCATGAAGGTTAATTATTTTTTCTTTTCTTTTTTATTCTTTATATTTTATTTTATGCTATACGTGTGAATATTTATTGAAAGAAAAATACTAGTAATTAATTAGGGTAAGATATAATTAGTTAAAATTAAGTATGATTTTTCGCAGTGGATTTGTCATGATTGGAGCGATGATGAGTGCGTAAAACTCCTCAAAAATTGTGAAGTAGCGCTTCCACATTATGGGAAATTGATAATCGCAGATTGCCTTCTTTCTGAAATTCCCAAAAAGGACATTTTTGCTACCAACGACTTTGCGTATGACATTGTTATGTTGGCTCAAACACCAAGTGGAAAGGAAAGGACAGAAAGGGAATTTCATGCCTTGGCTAAAGCTTCTGGCTTTAAGCAATTTCGGGTTGTTTCTTCATGTTTTGGGATTTCCATCATGGAACTCTATAAATAAATTAATTAATTAACGATCATTAAAATTTGTTTCAGACCACATTAGGATCACATTTTATAGGGCATGTTATTTTAAAAAATAATTAATTAAGCTGCCTGATCATGTGGTTCATGTGTACAACAACTGTATTCCTAAATTCAAGATAAATTATTGCCGAGAGTGTATAGATGTTTGGTCAATTAACTACTAATTATAGTAACAACTAAATTTATCGGATAAAAATAAATAAAAAATTTGTAGTCCTATTTATTTAGAAAATAAATAAATATATTTATACTCCCAATTTGAATACATTCTGCCTAATGAATTTATATTTACTTTTGTTGTTTGGATTAATATTAATAGAAGATATTTTTTAATTTATTTTTAGGGTGGTTTAATTTTTTTTTTATAATAAATAACTGATAAATTATGTTATGAGTATTGAAAATGGTAACAATTTTAAAATTAAAATGCTGCGAAATTATTATGTTATGAGTATTGAAAATGATAACAATTTTAAAATTAAAATGCTACGAAGATTATTAGTTAAGTGTTATTGCTATTATAAAGCGTAAAATTAAATTGTGGATGAATCAAAATACAAAGTTTAAATTTGAGTTTAATTAGAAGAAAGGGAGTTTGTTTATTTATTAATTAGTTATTAGTCATTATACTCCCTCCATCATGTATGTATGTAAGTTCACACTTGGTTTTTTTTCCCTAATATTAAGAAAGTTTTTATTTATTTATTTACTTATTAACTAAAGTGTGTTTTTTGAGTTACGCTCTTGTGAGACGGGTCGGTAAATATGAGATGGATTGTAAGACGGGTCGATCCACTGTTAAAGTATGTTTGTTATATAGTAAGTAAAATATATTTATTGGTAGTTAAAGTATGTTTGTAATGAATCATACTATAACACCCTAAAAATATACTTTACTTCATTATTTATCATACTTTAAAAAATATATTTTAAAAACATATTTTACAAGACGAAGGTCGTAACCCAAAATTGAAAATCTCTGCTTCAGTTAAATTCCAAACATTTTTTATCCTAATGTTGTGATAAATTATTGTATGAAACCGTCTCTATTAAACATTTTCTGTGTTCGTTTTATTTTATTTTATTTCATTTTTTATTTAATTTATAATCTATTTTATTTAATTCTAAGAGTACTAATTGTGTACCCGTGCGATAAATGAAAAAAAAAAAGATAAGTATTTATAGTTAATTAAAAGATATTCAATAGGTATAATTAAATAAATTAATGATTTGAGATAATCATCAATTATCATTTTAATATTTACTCCCTTCATCCTAAGCAAATTAGGATCAACACATAAATTAAGAGATATAGTAATATTTTAATGTATAATCGGTTAATGTGAATCAATGTGGGATCTCTTTTATTTTTTTAAATAATCATTATCAAATAGATTATTATTATTTTAATTAAAATGTCTCTTTATTTATACTACGAAATGTTAATGAAAAATTATTAATAGATTTCGTTATTAGTATGTTGGTAAATCAATTTAGTATTGAAATTAATAATTTTACCAACCTAATATTTCATTGATAAAAACAGTCTTTTGTAGTGTAAGTATAGGAAGAATAGAGTATAATTTTTTAATTTTAGATTATTATGGAGTAATTTTATTTATTTATTTTTGTAACTTTCTAGTTTTTTTTTCCTTTTCTTTTCTTTTCTTCATGAAAATTAGATTTGGCTAATTAAGCTATATAGTTTGGTTGGCCTATTTATTGTAGAATCCGCTGAAATGAATTATGTAATTAATCCAACCATTAATGTAGATACAACAAATAATCAATAGGTTTGTTTGGAAAAGGATATGAGGACTCTGGATTATTGTGGGCAGGGAACAATATATTCCAATATTTGAAATTTATTATAGAATAAGAAAAATAAAAAATTAAATGATGTTGAATTTTGATTCTTGTGTAGATCAATTCACAAGAAAAATAAAAAAATTAAATGATGTTGAATTTTGATTCTTGTGTAGATCAATTCACAATCAGAATCCAGGGTGTGGTAGAAAATATTGGATACACAATGAAAGAGTGACAAAAATTCTTGAAAATTAAATAAGGAGAGAAAAAAAGTTGTGAGATAATTAAATAGTTGGAAAAGAAAGGAAGAATTTTACTTTATTATAAATATATTTTTTAATGTAATAATACTTCTAATGTGATGTGGTTTAAATTTTTAATAGCATGTATCCATAATACCTGCTAGGTAGAATCTAGCCGTGTTATATCAACTAGTATAATTTTGGTGTGTTACACTACTATTATTCTATTAGACAGGTGTTAATAGGGCTTTTTTGTGCTAAGATTACCAAATTGGCATGGCAAGTTAGGTAATTAACACTTAAAAAAAAAGTGCTGAGCTGAGATGATTATTCAACCATCTACAATTTGTGTGTAGCAAATAATAGAGATCATACCGTCTCCGTTTGAGACAGTATTAGAGATGGTCTATTATGAAACGGTAATTGTGACGATTCTAAACTGAATCGGTTTGGTTATTTTTTAGACGGTATATTGCAATCTCAATTTGAGACTGTTTGTTGTCGTCTTTATTTGAGATGGTTTAGGAGATGAAAGCATTAACGGGCCAGAGAATCAGACTGAATAATTTAGAGACGGCTTCTGACCGTTTCAATTTGAGAAGGTTTTTATAACCATTTCAAATTGAGACGGAATTAGAGATGGTTTTAAATGGAGATAGTATTAGAGATGATCTTGTGTTGTCTCTAAAGCCCTTTCTAACCATTATCTTTGCCAAAATGAATTGATCAAGGTTCAAGACATAACTGGCATGCCCCCGGTTGAGGCTCAAGACCACCAGACTAGCATTAAAATGATCCATTCAAAATAACCTTCCATTAAAGCAATCAATTTCAACCTACCCCATATCATCCACCACGCTCCATCTCATCCCAGTAATACTTTAAATTCCAAAATCATAATGATAATGATAATGATAATGATCAAGAGTAATGGTAATAGAAACAAAATTAAATGAAAGATGCCTATTACTTTGTAATAAGCATGAAAATTGAGAATCAATACTCTTTCATTCCCATTAATCTACCAAGCGCCCGTTTAAGACTGTTTTATTCGAGAATGAAGTGATATATCGCATGATTATGATCTGTTTGATGTGTATATATAAGCAGGGGTGAAGCAAGATAGTGGAGACATGTTTGTTTTGTGTGCCTAAAGCCGATGCCATCTTCATGAAAGTTGGACCTACAACATTAACATTAACAATCACTTTTGAGTAATATTAAAAAAATAATACTATATTTTTTTTTTATCATAGATGAATATTGCAGTGGATATGGATGATTGTGAGTTCTTGAAAATATTGAGAAATTGTTACGAAGCATCTTCTGGATCGAATTGTCCAAATAATTCACATAATAATTGCCCTTCTCCTGTTGGGCTTGCCCAATATAGTTGGTAGAAAAAGAAATAGAAAAGCCCAAAATTATATTAATAATGGCCCATGGATTACATTAATTATGAGACCCATTTGAAAACACTTAATGGGTTGATTAAAAGGCGCAGCTGCGTGAATATCAACATAGCAGTGCGCAGAATAGAACGAGTGTTGGAGAAAGTAAGGGAGAAAAGAAGGAGAAGTGTGCGTGAGAAGGTAACCACTTTGAGAAGGTATCCGCTTTGAAGTATGCGGAGCCCTCCGCCATTCATTCCAAATTCTCTACGAATATCAAAAACTTTAGAGTTGTCTGAATAGTTCTTCAACAATAATCAACTCAAGAACGATCTGGGATCAAGATGCTAAACCGCCTGGATCAAACATTCTTAAGTCAAGTTATTCGGTGATTTTCGTGGAGTCAACAATATTTTACCATACTGTACAACGTTCTTCGCAGAAAGCTTCGAGAATAACATTTAATTCGAGTAAAGGCTCACGCCTCCGGAGTTACGTTAAAAATCTCAGAAAACTTGAAGAATAATGTTTCAAAACATGATTTTTATTAGAGAATACAACACACGAAAATGACAGATCGCCCAAGTATAACATGAAAGTAGTAATCGTAGAATGAATTAATATTTATGGAGTTCCATGATCGAAAGACCAGAAACGCAGCAAATCTTTTGAAAGCGTTTGAAACCTGGGTGAAGTGTTCTTTCTTTAGAAGAAGGGTTGAAGAGCATCATGATCACATCCTTTGTGATGGTTGGATCATTGTTCGTCGGAATCTCCGAAACTCTGCAATAATCACCTTTCCATTCTCTGGAATTGCATTGTGGCAATTTCTCAGGATTTTCAAGCATTCTGCGTCGCCCCAATCATGCATAATGAACTGCATAACCCAATCACCTCATTAGAAAAATGCTACTATATATTTTAAAATAATAACAATTAAGAGTACAATATAACTATTCTTTACAAAACGTAATATTATAGTGTTATTCATAAACTCTTCTAATTTGAATAACTATATGCTCCATATGTTAAGAAATAATCCTCCATATCTTTTTTGTGCACCATAATAAAATAGAGAGGTGGATTATAAATTTAATTTAATTTAATAAAATAAAGTTGCATCAGCTGTTGGCACGCTGTCAAACATGTCCCCGCTAATGTTATCCAACCCTGGATGCATGTTAATTTCGCAATTACTCATTTATCTTCTAATTTATTAAACTTAAATATTGCACAATTATAACAAAAAAAATCTACTAATTCATGAATTTTGTTCAACAGCTAGTAAATTTTATATGTAAAGGGTTAGAATATTTAAATATAAGAGTTTTATTTAATGAAGAAAAAAACTTGAAGTGTATAACAAAATAAATATTTAATACTATATGTTAATATTAATGGATTAGCTAATAGATGACTTGCAATTTAACTCATAGGTCCATAGGTCAAAGTATCAAACCATTTCATTGCAATTTTATTTTTTAAAACATTTTATTGTAATTTTTATAAAGTGTTACCAGAGTAAATGCAACAATTTTAGTAAATGTTACTATATTAAAAAAATGTGTTACATAAGATAATAGATAATAGGGGCAAAAGTGACACCCTTAAAAGTGTTACATATCATCTACAATAACACTATTAAGTTATTAGATAACACTTTTTACGTGTTACGTAAAGCTATTTATGTTGTAGTGACATTTTGTTGATGAATGTTTAATATTATGCATAAATATTAATAAACATTGTTGATAATAATAAAATTAAAAAGATATAATTAATATTTAATTCACAGGTCTATAGGTCAAAGTATCAAACTCATATCATTGCAATTTTATTTTTTTAAATATTTTATTGTAATTTTTATAAAGTATTACTAAAGTAGATGCAACACTTTTAGTAAATGTTACTATATTAAAAAAATGTGTTACATAAGACAATAGATAATAGGGGCAAAAACGACACCCTTAAAAGTATTACTCCCTCCGTCCCGGGAAGTATTTCGCGTATTGGTGTGCGCGGAGTTTAAGAAAATTTTGTATTTTTATGTATAAAGTAAGAAAGAGAATATATATTTTAGTTGATTTAATGAAAAAGGTGTGTAAAGTTATTGAGAGATGTGGAAAAAGTGTGTAAAGTTTTTGGGAGATGTGAAAAAGTAAGTATTATATTGGGATATGTGTAAAAAGTGAGTATTAGTATAATGTATTTTTTACCAAATTTAGTAAAAGTAAAGTGTGAAATACTTTGAGGGACGGATGAAAAAGGAAAGTGTGAAATACTTTGGGGGACGGAGGGAGTACATATCATTTACAATAACATTATTAAGCTATTAGATAACACTTTTTAAGGGGTTACGTGAATCTATTTATGTTGTAGTGACATTTTGCTAATGAATGTTTAATATTATACATAAATATTAATAAACGTTGTTGATAATAATAAAAATTAAAAATATATTTAATATTTAAATAATTACTTAAAATATTATTATATTTCTGGTTTTTAATATAAATATTTAATTATTAAATACTAATAAATAAATAATACTGTATATTATTTAAATATAATAATAAAATTTATGAATGTGTTTGCTAGCTATTAACGAATATATTCGTGAGCTCTTCAAACGAAACCTTTATGAATATTTTTTTAAAAAAAATTAGTCCCAAAGCTTGCCGTTTTAATTTTATAGGCATTTTTTCACAAAAATCTGTTAAAAGTTAAGGTAATTTGCTTTTTAACAAGTTTTTTGAATTTTAGGGATATTTTAGTAGTATTTTTCGATAATAAATAAAGTGTATACATTATTATTAGATACGTGAGAGGAACAATTTAAAAATTAAAATAACTTTTCAGAATGACAAATTCTCTTGTGAGACGGGTCGATCCATTACTAAAGTATCTCTAATAGTTGTTAAAGTATGTCTTTTAAAATATGCTAGATTATACATTAATATGCCTTAAAGTATGATTTTAAGATGTTATAATATAATTTATTATTAACATACTTTAACTAAAAATAAGCATACTTTATTGGGTAAATATCAAAATTGGTCCTGTAAGTATGTCATTTTCCAACCTCATTCCTTTTTTTATTACATTTCTTATTTTTGGTCCTCCGTTGTCCGATTTTAGTCATTTTGGTCCAAATTTAGTCCTTTTTCGCTGAAAATTTTAAAAACTCGCCGGAAAATTATGCGTGAGTTGTACGCGCTCGAAGTTGATCCTGTAAGTATGGAATATTTCAACTTCAGCCCTTTTTTATTGCAATTTTCACTTTTGGCCCTCCGTTGTCCCATTTTAGTCATTTTTGTCCAAATTTAGTCATTTTTCGCACAAAATATTAAAAAAACTCGTTGAAAATCATGCGTGAATTGCACACAAAAAACACAGATTATCATGTGCATTTGAGTGCACCGCGCAACCACTTTTAGAAACTTATATATTTATATATAAAAAGTAACTAATGAATAAGAATGTATAAATATTTTAGCAAATTTTCTGTAAGTTTTTTTAATAAAAAACTAAAGATAAAAAATTATACAATTATTAAAAAAAATATATAGACTATTAAATAAAAATTTATATACATATAGATGCACGTGCACCTTGGTGTACATGATATCAACCCAACAAAAAATGAGTAATATTTAATTGAGAAAAAAGTAAAATCCTATGATACCACATGTGTGAAATTGTCTCACGTGTTACCGTTTTTTGTGTTACTGTTTTTTAAAGTAGTTATAATTTTTTATTAAAAACATATTTATTTTTCATAAAAAAATGTTATCACTTTTTATTTATACTACTAATTATTAATTAAATAATTCAATGTACAATTATTACTTTTTATTAATCTGAAATGACATTAAATATCATCACTTTTTTTTAAATCTATTTCATGGAAAATTTCCCATAAAACGATCTTATATAAATATTTGTCTTAAAAAAATTAAAAATATACTCCATCCGTTCCACACTTATGTTCACACTTCCGTTTTTGTCCGTCCCACACTTATGTTCACCACCCAAAAAAGGAAACTTCACATCAACCAACAACCTCAAAAGTTAACTTAATTTCGAAAACATCACTCTCACCTAACACACATAACATACTTTATAATTTATTTATTACCTAAAAATACCATAATACCCCTAAAAAGTCAATAAAGTTGGTCAAAAAATAACTTTTCTTAAACTCCGTATCTATAGTGCCGATGAACATAAGTGCAGGACGGAGGGAGTATATATTAAAATATGGTGTGGAATATAACAGTAGAATAGGGAGTTTGGTCCCCTCAGCAGTAACTCTTAAATGTCATGATTTCCGACGTGTTTTTTAATGTTTTGACGAGAAATGATTAAATTTGGATAAAAAATGACTTTATAGGACCAAAAGTGAAAATTGCAATAAAAAAATAAATGAAGTTGGAACAATCCATACTTACATGACCAACTTTGAGCGCGTATTACATATAGCAAAGAGTCAATGAATTTATATAATAATATTTTTAAATAAAGTAAAACTAAAAATAATGAGGGTGTCTAGAGAAATTAAAGAATACGGATATATTTGTATATTCCAATGAGAGATATTTTCATACTACTGGGGTGTTTTTGTTCATTTATTTTTTAAATTAAAAACTAACACTGCCGTACAAAAAGAGTAAAATTTCATTTTATAGGAGAATATAACAACTATTTTCGCACTTGAGTGTAACCTTTTTTTCAAAAAAAAAATTATAATCTATCATACGTTATAATAATTTGCTTTCCATTAGTGTTGATAATAGAAAGTTAAATAAATAAATAAAATCATATAATAATTTGCCTTCCATTAGTATTGATAATTGTAGGGGAAAAAGATGGGGTGAGAGAGGATCACTCAATCAATCAAGCTATGAGACCTACGCGCTAGCCAACTGCACCACCACCCCTAATTGAAAATATTTGAAAATTATTATTTATTGCAATTTGAATTTAATCAAATTCGAAAACACTTTCATATCGCATGTCCGTTATTTGTCTTGCCAATACACATGAAAACAGAGTTTATTCCGTGAAATTTGTTGAATATATAGTATACAAATTACAAAGATTAATACAAATAAGGTAGAAACAATAATATTTAATGGATAAATTCTAAAAATAATAAATAAAAATACAATAAAGCTTTAAAATATTAGCAAATACGTGTGTGACACCGTTTCACAGAGGAATGACTATCGCGAAATGAATACAAAGTGATAATATTTTTTAAAAAAGTAATATATAAGTAAAAATTGACAATATTTTTAAAGAAAAATGAAACATTTTTAATCAAAAAATATAACTAATTAAAAGAGTATAAATTAATCTCCCTAACACAATTTCTCCAATATGATTCCTAAAAAGTTACATAAAACATGAAAGGATAATGCTACACATCCAAAATATAAATATCTTTTATTCTAACGAAACATTAATTATATGTTAATTTACCTAAAATTCTTTTTTTTTTTTTTACAAAAAATAAAATAACATCAAGTGGTCATCCACAAGAAACGGTGGCTCTACCCAACAATGAGGGCTCGAAAAAGAACGAGAGGCCCTAGCAAAACGATGTGCCACTATATTGGCATTACGACGAATAAAACGCACTATAAACTCAGGATTTGACAATAAAATTTGTTTGCAAGCTGTCAAGATATCTCCAAAAGTCGAATCATCTTCCCGAATCGAATATATTGCATTAGCTAATAATTTAGCATCAACTTCCATTATAACCTGACTAATCCCCATAGCCTTGATCCATGAAAGGATTTCATGTAAGCCCAATGATTCTCCTTCCTCCACTCTAGGGTTCCCCGCCAAAATAAGAAACGACAAGTTACGAAAGCACCTTGATCATCTCTCAAAACCATACCTATACCAATTTCATAAGAGTCTGCAAAGAATGCCGCATTCACATTAAGCTTCATAAAGGATGTAGGGGGTATGAATAGGAGTTTGCCTTGATGTTTCCCATTCCACAAGATAATTCCCTGCCGCAACAACTTAACAAGTAGCAGATTTATTATTTTCAGTCCAAACTCTGGAATTTCTTTCTTTCCATACGCACCATATTACCATCACCATTCTTGCCACTAATACATGCTCTAGCTTATCAAGAAGATTAAGCCATAATTCAGATGCTGAATTAAATTGTAAAAATGATGGAGTAATTAACCCCAACAGACCAGTAGCCCCCTAACATTCAATTGCAAATGGGCATTCTGCAAATATATGCTAGTCATTTTCAAAACTCACATTGCAAAGAGGACAACTTCCACTAATCTTAATACCTTTCTGAATTAAGTTTTCCTTAGTTGGCAAGCATCCTCTACAAACTTTCCATATGCATATTTTTACTTTTGGTGGAATATTCAACCTCCAAAAAGCCTTCAAATTACCCTTCACTTCCCATATTGTATAGATTGTGAGAGATGCTGCAAGATAATATACAAATTTAACAAAGTATCTTCTGTCACGAGCAAAGTGCCAAATAAGTTTATCTCGTCTTCCCTTTGGTGGTAGCGCTGTAGACAAAATATTTCTCACATCCTCTGCATTAAAAATCTCCTCCACAAGCTCAACATCCCACTCCATACGTCCAGGAATAAACAAATCAGCAACAGTGATCTCCCAAGAGACATATTTAAAGGAGTTTTCCATGTAGAAACTGCTATCATTAGAAACCCAAGGCGTACCCTATACTCTAATTCTCAAACCATCACCAATCTTCCACCTCACCCCTTTTTTGACAAGATTCCCTGCAAGTAAAACTTGGAATATGCCCAATTTTAGCATTTAAAAAATCCCCTCTAGGGAAATATTTAGCTTTGAGTACTCTGCAAACAAGTGCATCTGGGTCGGAGAAAAATTGCCAACCAATCTTCCCAAGCATTGCCAAGTTGAAAATATGAAGATCTCGGAATCCCATACCTCCAGCTTCTTTCCAAACACAAATTTTGTCCCAATGCTTCCATTTAATTCCCTTTTTTGCATCTTTACTATTCCCCTCCCTCCAAATGAGTTCATCATTATTTGTAGTTCATCTGCAAGCGTAGAAGGGAATAGAAAACTGCTCATGCAATATGCCGGAATGGCTTGAGCAGCTGATTTGATAAGGACTTCTTTCCCCGCCTTTGATAGTTTCTTATTACGCCGCCCTTGCAATCTGTTCCACAACCTTTCTCGCAGATAGCTAAAATTTTATCTTTTTTGATATGATCAATTTCCCTTTGTGGTTGCCATGCTAATCCTCCAGGAATTCCTCTGTGACAGAGCTTCAGGATACGGCGCATCAGCAGGTCGTGCTGGTTTGGCTCCACCATAATGTCGAAAAGCTTGCACAATACAAACCACGGAATTTGATTCTCCAACATCAAATCATCTAACACCCGACTCAAATCAAACTAAGAGGTCGATTGATCCCTATTTTGGAGAGTTTAGGGTTGATCATGTTTTAGTGATTATAATTTTGGGTGCATTTAGAAATCTTATTGGGTGCATTTAGAAATTTAATTATAATTAATCTTAATTTATTATTTATAAAAGGCTATTTAAGTTTTCTTACATTATTATATTTTAATTTTATAAATAATTGGGGTTCAAATAACAATTAGGGTGCAAATAGCCGCCCCTTCCCAAAATTTAAAACAAAATGTAACTGATGAGAGAGCTTTCTCATCCGCCATAAAAATGGCATCTGCTTCTGTTCTCCCAATGGTGCTCACATCCGCCATACAACTCGATCTTCTCCACCTCATTCAAACTTCCCATTCCGCCTCTGCCTCTGCTTCCGAACTCGCCTCCCGCCTTCCCACCAGCAATCCCCAAGCACCCGCCATGATCGACAGAATTCTCCGCCTCCTCGCCGCCTTCTCCCTTCTCAAATGCACCAGCGGCGCTGAGCGTCGCTACTCCCTAACGCCCGTGTGCAAGTATTTCACGAGAAACGAGGACGGAGTTTCTCTCGCACCTCTCTGTCTCCTGCTTCAGGACAGGGTCTTTATGGAGTCCTGGTAAGGAGTTAGTCCGTTGTGAATCGGTTTACAATGTAAATCTTGTGGTCCCCTTTAATAAATAGTATATAATAGGATTGGAACGAGGAACAAAGAGTAAAACACCATAAACTCGATTTACACAAGTATTTGCCCTTGGTAAGTCGACTAACATGGTATCAGAGCCAAGACCTATTGAGCGATACTCGTTCGTGCAGGTACCATTCAAATGATGCAGTTGTTGAGGGAGGGGTGGCGTTCAATAGAGCACACGGTGTGAATGCATTCCAATACCAGGCTAAAGATCCCAGATTCAACAGAGTTTTCAATGAAGCCATGTACGAGCAGTCCACCATTTTCATGGGCAGAATTCTTGAGATTTATAAAGGATTTGAGGGTGTGAATTCAGTGGTGGATGTTGGTGGGGGAACTGGAGCTTCACTTATCAATTTTGATTTGCCCCACGTTATCCGAGATGCTCCATCTCTTCCAGGTATAACTATTGCTCGCTCATAATCTTTCTTGTCCAAATAATCTTTTACAAGTTGCAGACGAACCTACTCAGTATATATAGGAATATATATTTATTAGTAGTTAAAATATGTTTGTAGTGAATTATAACATTTTAAATTAAAAATTACTCTCTCTGTCTATTTTCAGATGACACACTTTCCATTTTGAGTTGTCTCACAAAAGTTTGCACATTTAAAAAAAACAAAAAGTAAAAAACAACCATCCTTCCTCATACACTTTATTTATAAAAAAATCATCTATACCTAATATTCTTTATCATTTATTTATTACATAAAAATACCATTATACCCCTAAAAGTTATCACTTTCTTAATCTCCGTGCTGGAATTGGGGGTGCAATCTTTTGTGAGACGGAGGGAGTATATTTTAATGCATCATTCATAATCATATTTAGAAAAATAGTAGTATATTAACTATTAATAAGCATACCTTCATCTATATAACAATCATATTTTAACATGTCTCACAAACCATCTTAAATAAGTACGGTTTCACACCAGACTTTATCAAAAAAATACTCCCTCCATCCGGTTCTAAGGAATCTATTTGCTTTTTGCACATGTCCGATTCTATGGTATCAATTTGCTTTTTGCACGTGGATTAAGGAAAATAAATACTCCCCTTTGAAGCCGACGCCAGAAATAGTAAACTGAATACCTTAGAAACGGATAGAGTGTGTATTATTTTTTCGAGTTCGTTAATTGCATTAAAAAAAATATTGAAATTGAAAACTTGTGCGACTAAGGTGTGGAGCATGTTGGGGGCGACATGTTCGTTAGCGTGCCAAAAGCCGAGGCCATCTTCATGAAGGTGATGAATTCTATATATTATTAATTTTGAAATTTTAAATAAAAAATAAATAGTATATTTCGTATACTATAATGATGCATTTGTGATTTGCAGTGGATTTGTCATGATTGGAGCGACGCACATTGCCACAAACTGTTGAAAAATTGCTACGAAGCCCTTCCGGAGAACGGAAAAGTGATTATTGCCGAAGCTACCCTCCCGGATGACCCGAATTGTTGGGCGGGTTCAAGTAATCCAATCACGGGTGATTTAATAATGTTGAGTGTGAATCCAGGTGGTAAAGAGAGGACAAAAAAGGAATTTCAGGCTTTGGCTGAAAATGCTGGCTTTAACCAAATCATCCAAGTTTGCTGTGCTTTTAACATTTGGATCATGGAATTTCACAAGTCAACCACATAAGCTTTCAAAGGATCCTTTCATCTTTAATTTTGTTAGAAATTTAATTTTCATGTAATTGCGATAAACTGATCAAACTCATAAAATAATTTAAAAGAATTATGCGCACAAAATTTTACAACATACATAAAAAATAAATTACATTATTATAGTATAAGAAAATACAAAGTATCCTATGAAACATTCTTGTATAAGAAAAGTTGTAAAGCATGTCAATTTATTACTCCCTCAGTCCCGGCCATAGATACTCATTTACTTTTTTACGTGAATTAAGGAGTTTTTATTTTATGTGTAATGGGTAGTTATATTATTAGTGAATGATGGACCATATATTTGATTTTTTACTAAAAGAGGAAAATGAGGACCTTTAAGTGGGACACTCAATATAGTAAAATTAGGATCTTTCGATGGGACTGAGGAAGTATTAAAATAGATAAAGTATAACTGTTGGTAGTTAAAGTATGGAGTATATGAATATTTTAGAGTGTTATGGAATGATTACTATAAAATGACCGTACTTTAGTAAATTATGGAGTACTATAAATACCTTAAAATTATACTTAAATGCATCATTCAAAATATTTTAATAAATCATACTTTAATTATTAGTTAATTATACTTTATTTACTATATAATAATCATATTTTACTAATTGTATTAATTTTTAAAAGAAATATAGCCTTAGTAATAAATAAAATATAAAATATATTAGACAAAGTCTTTTGTGAGAAGGTATTTATTTGAGAGATGAGTTGTGAGACGTATTAAAGTATGATTGTTATATAGATAAAATATATTTATTAATACTTAAAATATATTTTTCTAAAGTGTGATGAATGATGCAATATTAATGCATAATTGGGCGTTATAGTATACATGATTCACTAAAAAAATACTTTAACAACTATTAAACATAGCAATAATCATACTTTAATAACTACTATTCCCTCCGTCCCCTTTTAAGGTATCCATTTTACTATTTTTGGCTTCCGCTTCAAATGTATCAATTTCTCATATTTAGTAAAAAGGTACACAATATGACCCACCACTTCCCTCTAATACAACTACTCACCTTACATATAATAATAATACTCCTTAATCCACACATACAAAAAGCAAATGAATACCTAAGAATTAGACGGATGGAGTATTAAACATACTTTACATGTATAATACAACCCATCCAACATATGCCCGCCTCTATATTTTATCTATATTTATTAGGGCATGGAAATGAGAAATTTAAAATTAAAATATAATTTAAAATCTTTTATTAGATTGAGATTAGGTGGAGGTGGTACGATAAAAAATATTTTTTAGGCCCATGGGCCTCCTTGATCCATTCCTGGTCCTTTTTTTTTTTTTTTTTTGTTGCGACACCAATTTAATCTTGCCTCTTATTATTATTATTTTTTTAATATGAATATTCTTTGTCGATTTTGCGTGCAACACGACTACGCATTATTCATGATTCATGCCTATACGAAGATATAATAATGATAAGTCAAATATACTAAGGAATAATAACGTTAAGGGAAACGTTTTGTGATTTAGAGTGTTTCTAAAACTTAAATTTCAAAGTTTAAGTGGACTTGGAAATCCGAAAAATACCGAAAGTGTTTGTTTTGAAATTTTAATGAAATTATAATCAAAGTGTGTAAATTCAAATTAAGATAAAATGAATTTGTACATTTCATTAACGTCTTTCAACAACCTTTATTACATCCAAGATGCATATCGTGACACGTCACCCAATTTTATTTAACTACATTTTTAATCATATTACAATAAAGAGTGAGGTTGAGCATTTAGAAATTAGTATTATGAATAAGAGTACATTATTTTGTTTTAAATGATATACACTTTAATTAATAAGGGTACATAATTTTGTTCTAAAGGTATACACTTTTCATTATATTTTTTATTTTTCTTCAGAAAATAAAATGTACACATCTTTATACTAAAGGATATACAATTTAACACAAAATTCTAAATGCACACGAAGTGTGCTTCCGTGCGTCCGGACGCACACAAGTTCTTAAAATAAAGGGTACACATCTTTATATTAAAGGATATACAATTTAGCTCAAAATTCTATAGGCACACACAATAAATTTACCTCCCATTTTTTCCACCATTTCTATCCTCCGAATCTTAATTATGGAAGATACTAAGGCATAAAAGAATTACTTGGGGTGGTTAATTTTTGGATTTTTTTGGAATTCCAATGGTAGAATGCACGAACTTACAATTTTGAGCACAACTTCATCTAGATTCCAATTTAAACAATTCTCACTTCCAAACTACCTTTTTTTTTCTGTGACTATCCATACATATAAAGAAACTTGAGAAATTACATCGGATGACGACTGTTTGATATCGAGAATTTATGCTTGATGGTAGTCGAGCATTCCATTTTATGTAATTACTTTTCATTAATTGCATATCTTTTATTGAAATATTATCATATTTTATTCATTTCACATAACGATTTTTCTAAAACAGTTTCATATAAATTTTTACCCTAAACAAATATATTCTTATTCAACGGACCCACTAAAACCTAAAAATATTAGCAATATTTGAATAGAGTGAATCGGTTGTGAACTTGATTCGCCATTAATACTATTTTTGAAAAGTAATTTTTTAATATAAAAATTACCATTTAAGCAGATAAATTATTACCCTTCTTAAAAATAATAAATTACTCAATATTTTGATCTACAAAAATATAAAAATCAAAACATATAATTTGAGGAGTAATATTATTTATTTAGAAGGGTAATAATTTATCTCTTTAAATAGTTTAGTAGGAGTATTATTTTATATATTAAAGAGTAATCAAAATATCAAGATGTAAGAATTTTTAATAATTTTTTTTTTCATTTAATAAAATAATAATTTCTCCATAATATGTAATTTTTTTAGAGAATGACTACAGTACAATCGGTCCTAATAAATATTTGGTACAATCGATTCCTATTTCAATCTCGCGGATTCTCTCTCCCTTCCCACCCAGCTTTGCTGTCTTTTCCCTTACCCTCTCCGGCTCTCCCTTTCTTCTTTGGCTTAGATCTCCATCCATCACAAAAGAAGCGCCGGCAGATGCGACCCACCAACAGTCTCATGCAAGAATTGCCGTCCAGAAAGTGTGATACTAGTTGGGATTATTAGTGGGCTTACCAGACTTCCACAAAGACCTTGTCATAGGAAAAAAACCACAAGAGGAGCCAAGGATGCACCGGCATCATTCCGGGTCAAGTACTTCGAAACCGGGGACAAAGAGTAGACCCGCTAAACCCCGCCGCGAGGCAGCTTCTTCAGGCGGCAATCTAGGATGTTGTAGGTGGCGAGAAGGCGGAGGAGCCTATCCACCATGCCGGCAGCATCTGGGTTGGTGGTTTGAATTTGGGCAGTGCGTTCGACCGGGGAAACGAAGGCGCCCGGTCCGGCTTTCTTGATGAGTTCGAGCAGGTCGAGTTGTATAACAGACTTCAGTGCTGCTCCCAGTGTGCAGGCATTGATCAGTTGCATGGCGAATGAAAACGATTCTTCATCCATATCTCTACTCATACTTGATCTCACTTGTTGATTTACTCTTTTAACTTATTTATGTTTCTAATTTTTGCTACAGATTAAACATATATATTTATAATGTTAATTTTGACAGCATTAATTTGCATCTACTCCCTTCATCCGTATTTGCTTTATGTATGGAGAATAAGAAATATACTCCCTCCGTTCTCGGGAAGAGGGTCTTTTATTTTTTCGCACGTGGATTAATGAGTGTTATTATTTAATGTGTAGTGAGTATTTGTATTAGTGGGGGTATGGATCCCTTATTTTAATTATATTAATGGATGTATATGGGTCTCATATGTGTAAAAAAGGGAAAGGGGACTCTTTGGATGAGACGCTCAAAATGGAAAAAATACCCTCTTTATAGGGGACGGAGGGAGTAATATTTTATTGTGTAATGAATTGAAATTAGTATACTCCTTCCGTACCACTTAAATGGTCCATTTTTTTTTTATTTTGGGCGTCCAATCCAAAAGGTTCACTTTCCTTTTTTTATACACATGGGCCCAAACACACCCACTAATATAATGAAAATATGGGATCCACACTCTCACTAATACAACTACCTACTACAAATTAAAAAATAATATTCCTTAATTCACGTGCAAAAAGCAAAAACAATCATTTGGATGAGATAGAGGGAATAATACTTTAATGTATAATGAATAATTGTATTAGTATTGTAGGTTGACCTATTAAAAATAAAAAAATTAATTTTGTGTGGATCCTATTAAAAAAAATAAAATAAAAAATATAATCATTGGCATGATAAACCCAAAATATGTAACTATTACAATTGGGGAGAGTATTTTATTTGAGGATGAAAGATGTAGGAAGCTAATCTCCCTCATTTGTAGAATTTGCAAATTGCTAGGCACATAGTACTTGCATCAACATTTCTTTTTCCACACTTTCACATTTGAGAATGTAATCAAGTGGAGTTGAGCTTTGGCATGTTTGAGTTTCATTTGTTAAGAAATAAATGAGGTCAATCGATCCTTAGCTTGAGTTCCTCATGAAAAAAAATTAATGAACTCAAGCTCGAACAAAGGTTATTTATTAACACTTGTTTATATTCGTGAACATGTTTTCAAACACGTTTCATACAAGTTCATGAACACTTCTTTATGAATGTACAAATATTTTTATTAGTAAACAATTAAAGACCATTTCGTTTGGGAATACATAATAATGTCCATAAATACTCCATTTCATCTTAAACCATCAAACAAGTAAACAAAAAATAGTAATAAATTTTAATATGTACTTTATGTACTTTATCCATTCCGCGATGATAGTTATGTTTGTTTTTTGTACGATAGTTAAAGAGTATAATATTTTAATATGCAGTGAAGTAAGAGAAATAATATTTCAATATAAAGTGTATAGTTGTATTAGTATTATGTGTAGGCCCCAGAGAGATATATTAATTATATTGTGTGGATCTCATTTAAAAAAATAAAATATAACTATTGAGATAATACGCGCAGAATAAAAATATGTAACTATTATTATGAGATGAATGGAGTATGTTAATATAAAACATTTAAGAAACATTATTTTTTTAATTTACTATTAGGGTATTTTGGTATTTTTAGGTAATAAATAAAGGTGCGCATCTGTGTAAGACTGTCTTATGTACGCTGAGATAATTTTATGCATTCAAAATTAATTATTACATTTTATTAAAGATGTTATTATTTTTTTAAAAAAATGTTATCACTTCTCATTTTGTACTATAAATTTTTATCAAATGTTTACATACTGTTAGCACTTTTTATTAATTGAATATCAATTTTCATTAAAATGTTATCACTTTATATTCGTCTTAAGGAATGTCTTATGTGAGACAATCTTACACACAAGTCTTTACTTAATAAATAAATAATACAATTAGTTAGGTGACTTGAGAAGACGTGATAAATTTTAAAATTAAAATTTATTAGAATCGAGTAGCATTTTCTTTTGGAGTGTAAATTTATTTTTGGATGAATAAAAATTGAAAGGTAAATACTTGTGTAAATCGGGTTCTCATTGTAAATCATGTGGCCCCCTTTTCAATTCTATTATATCTTATGTTTTTCTAAAATTTAAATTAAAGATAGATCACCGTGAACCCAGTTAATAAGAGAGAATAACTCAAACTATCAATGCGAGAACTTGTTTATGGGAATATCACTACAAGAAAAAGGAGATATAGCGACAAAAAATTATCTGTGAATTTAGATTTCATCGCCAAATCCATTCTATTAGCGACGAATTGTGTTTTCCGTTGCAAAATTAATAATTAGTAATAAATTTAAATATTATTAATTTTGACAACATAAAATAAATTTCATGACAAATATTTGCAATGAGCCTTTAATATTTGGTTGCTAGTATTAACATTTGCAACTAAATTGATGATCATAGCTAAATTTTGCTAGAAAAATAGATATTTTCTTGCTAAAATAATTATTTATTAAAATAAATAATAAAATATTTATTTTAGCGACATCAAATTAAAAATTATCGCAAATATTAGCGACAAATTTTATACTTGATTGCTAATTTTAAAATTTGTGATTAAATTTAATTTCACGGCTAAAAGTAGCTACCATTTTTTTATTTGGTCGCAAAAATTATTTATTTATTAAAAAAATTTAAATTAAATTCATTTTCGAGAAGGGAGTATGAATTAATAGTTTACTCCTAATTAGGTTTTATTGCCTTTTTTTCGTGTAAGAATTTTTAAAAGGATTAAGCATTGTACGGTACGTAGGAATAATTGTTGTAGAAAGATTTTTGAAGGTTGGTAAAATAAGAGGTGGATATAGGTTTTGGTGGGTTACGTTAATTGTTACTGTTAAATGTCACCGACCTATAGCGTTGCCTAAAAACAGTATAACTAAACAACTAATTAATAACTCTATTTTCACTCAAACATAGTATATAATTTCCTCATCCTGTCTGAATTTTTTTTTAATTTTATTTTTTATGTTTATTAAGGATAATAATACTTTTAATGAGTAATTGGTATATCTAAATGCCACTTTTACTTTTACACACACTTACTTTTTAATTTGAATTATAACAAATTGTGTAATGTTTTAAAATTTAGGTATAAGATGGACATGAAATAAAGGAAAATGTAAATCTTATGATAAGACAACCAAAATGAGAATACAAAACCTTACGTTAGGATTGAGAGAGCATTAAAATTGATAATCTCATTTTTCGAACTATTATACCTTGTGCATATATATGTTGTGGGCAAACACTTGTGTGAGACCATTTTACGGAATGATTTTCATGAAATAGATAAAAATGAATAACATTTTAATGAAAAGTGATACACAATTGATGAAAAAATAATGATGTAATGAATTATTTCATAAACAAGCATTATAAGAAAACTACTGAACTCTAACCGTGAAAAACTGTTGGAATATAAAAAATACCATTGAAATTCATAAATCCAACATATTTTCCAATAAATTATTTCCATTGGGAAAACGGCCATTGAAATATTATTTTTCCAATAACATTTCAATGGTTTCTAAACTACTCCAACGGTAAATCCAATGACATTTTTGTGTTGGATTTTTTTTATTCGAAAGTGATTCAAACTTTTTGTTCGAACATAATTTTCTTTTGGATTATTTCCGTTGGAAAAATGGCCGTTGAAATGTCATTTTTCCAACAACATTTCAACGGTTTCTAAAGTCCAACGGTAAATTCAATGACATTTTTGTGTTGGATATTTTTTATTCGAAAGTGATTCAAACATTTTTTCGAAAATAATTTTCTTTTGAATTATTTCCGTTGAGAAAACGGCCCTTGAAATATCATTTTTCCAACAACATTTCAACGGTTTCTAAAGTCAACAGTAAATCCAATGACATTTTTGTGTTGGGTTTTTTCTATTCGAAAGTGATTCAAACATTTTTTCGAACATAATTTTCTTTTGAATTATTTTCGTTAGGAAAACGGCCGTTGAAATATCATTTTTCCAATAATATTTCAACGGTTTCTAAAGTCCAACGATAAATCCAAAGACATTTAATTTGTGTTGGATTTTTTTTATTCTAAAGTGATTCAAATATTTTTTTAATTATTTCCGTTGGGAAAATGACCGTTGAAATGTCATTTTTCCAATAATATTTCAATGGTTTCTAAAGTCCAACAGTAAATTCAAAGACATTTAATTTGTGTTGGATTTTTTTAATTCGAAAGTGATTCAAATATTTTTTTCTACATATTTTTTTTTTGAAATCACTGTTGGAATAAATTTCAACTATTGAATTTCGTTTAAAATTTTCAATAAATTTCATCACATAATCCTACATAATTTACCGTGGGAATTTTCCATAAACGTTGAATTTCATTGAAAATTTTCAATTAATTTCATCACATAATTTAACGTTGGAATTTCCATAAACAAAAAAAAAATTGCATTTATTTGGATTTGAACCTTAACCTCTTTTTAGATATTTTCTACCAACTTACCTAATGTATAATTTGTGTTATAAATTGACATTTTAATTTATTAAACTCTCATATATTTTTTTTCTACTTAAATTTTCTAATCATAAATTTATTACTTGGACATCTATTTATTTGATTTTTTAAAAATAGATTTTCCTATGAAAATTTTCAATGATTTATTAGGTCATTGGAATTACAATTGGAATTTTCCAACGGTACGTTTTAAATTTCCGATGAAATTTTCTAACGACTTAATTTTAATTAAAATTTTATTGAAAATTTTCAATGGTTTATCAAACTATTTGAAATAATATTGAAAATTTCCAACAATTTAAATTTATCTGAGAATTTTCATTGGAAATTTCTAATTTTATTTCCAATAGTTTATCAAGATAGTGGAATTAGAATTGAAAATTTCCAATAGTTTAAATTTTCATGGAATTTTTAATTGGAATTTTCCAATAGTTTATCAGGCTATCGAAAATTTTCACTGGAATTTTCAACCGACTGTTCTAATTTGGGCGTTCCATTTCAATCTTTATATTTATCTTTTTAGTAAATGAGACACACACAAATTAATTATTTATCTCTCCACGGAGGGAGTATTTTTTTATATTATATATATATATATATAAGAAAATTAGTTTGGCTACTTAAGCTATATAGTTTGGCTAGCTATTGGGCTATTTATTGTAGAATCGGCTGAAAAAAATTATGTAATTAATCCAACCATTATTGTAGATACAACAAATTAAAAATCAATTAATTAGTTTACATCATTCAATATTTGGTTTGTCTGGAAAAGGGATCATAAGGGCTCTGAATTTTTGTGGTGATCAGGGAACAATAAATTCTAAGTAACATTTGAAATTAATAATAGAAAAAAAAAATACCTTCTTGAGAAATAAATTATGTGAGAAAAAGAAGTTGGGGTAATTAAATAGCTGGAAAGAAAAGGAAGAATTTTACTTTTTTATAAATATATTTTTTTAATGTAATCATTTTAATGTGATATGGTTTTATAATTTTGGTGTGTTACATCATTATTAAACACGTGTTACTCGGATTTTTGTGCGGATGCCAAGTTAAGTCGAGTGTAGGTAGCTATTGAGCAATGCTATTTATGAATTTATTTAAAATAAAACACCAAATACGACTTCTGGGTAAAATTAAATTAAATTGACACAATCGAAATATACGAGAATAATTTTTTTTTTAACTTGCGTGTGATCATTTTCAATAAAGTAAAAATGTTCGGTATATCATTTTCTGTATTATATCGTTGGAAAAGCTTAAATTTTAAGATGTAATTATTGGATTTCTTTCCTCATCAATCATATAACGTGTGCCACAAAAAATGATGTAGGTATATAGCGCAGAAGATCCAGCGTTGTGTACAATTTGTTTTTAATTTTACAGTCAACTATTTATTGTAGAAAACTATGCGACTCAATTATAAAATGTAATTAACAATCCAACAATTGCAGAAACAAAGTAAAAATATATTGCAATTAGAACTTTCGATCATATAAACAAGAGAAAGAAGGTTCAATTCCCTGATTTACCATGGATCAACGTTCATCTCCATCGGACGAAGAAGCATTTGCGTTCGCCACTCACGTGCTCGCCGGAACTGTACTTCCGGCTGCACTGAGATCCGCCATAGAACTCGACCTGCTGGAGCTCATCAAGAGAGCTGGCTCTGTCTCCCCCAAGGAACTCGCCGCCCAAATCCGCGCCACCAACCCGGAGGCAGACGTCACGTTGGACAGGATTCTCCGCCTTCTCGCCGCCAATGACATTCTAGATTGCAGACTTAGAACGCTCCCTCACGGCGGCGTTGAGCGCCTCTATTCTTTGACTCCACTTTCAAAGTTCTTGACAAAGAATGAGGAGGGTGTTTCCATGGCACCTATGCTGCTCATGGCCCTCCACAAGGCCCCCATGCAATCCTGGTAAACACCTATTTTAATTTGTATTTATCACAAAGTCCCTTGTAACACAGGTAATTACGTGAAATGGGTTGACTCATGATGTTATAGTATCATTCACTATAAATTAATACTAACTACTAGTAATAAGCATACTTTACTTATATAACAATGCTTTAATATTTTAACAATGAATTAACCCATCTCAAAATCGGTCTCATATATAACATGTCTCATAAGGAAGTAGCTCTATATTTATACTGAATAAATAATATGGAATTATTTCAAATCTCATAAGAAAGTACACAATATGACCCACCACTTCTCTCAAATACAACTACATACTCTACCTATAATAATAATACTCCTTAATCCATGTGCAAAAATCAAATAAAGACCTTAGAATTGTCCACGTGCAAACAGCAAACGGTTACCTTGTAAGTGGCCGGAGGGAGTAAATAATTAGAAAACAAAAATTAAAATAAAAAAGGTACTAAAAAAGGAAATCAGCTATTCCGGTTGTCTCACGTGGCGTTTCCGGTGATGTTAGCGTTTTTGGCAAAAATAGGACGTGTTTGACCCTATTTCTTCATCGTGAGATTAAATTGAAAAACTTAATTTTATTGGGACTAAAATAGACCATGAGAAAAGTTATGGAACTAAATTGGTTTTAATCCCGACATGTATACCTTTGGTGCGGACGCCCAAAATAGAAAAATGTATATCTTTTTGACGGACGGATGAAATAATTAATTACAAAAGCATAAAATGGTATCATCGTGAGACGGTCTCACACAAGCCTTTCCCCTTGTTGATACTAATTATAAGGACCAAGATTGCATTTTCCGTTACAAATTATAGATGGATTTTGTATAATTGTGCAGGTATCATCTAAAAGATGCTGTTGTAGAGGGGATTGTCCCCTTGAGAAAGCAAATGCAACGATGATATGATATCGATTGCTCGGATAAGAATCCCGGGTTCAGCAAGATCTTTAACCAAGCCATGCATGACTTTACCGTCATTTTCATGGGTCGGATCCTTGAAACGTATCATGGATTTGAGGGGCTGAAAACTCTCGTGGATGTTGGGGGTGGAATCGGAGCTTCACTTAGGATGATCCTATCCAAATATCTATCCATTAAGGCTATCAATTTTGATTTGCCCCATGTCATCAAGGATGCTCCACCAATTTCGGGTAAGATCAATATAACATAGTATTAGAATTTAAGATTGGACATTTTAGAAATTAAGTGACGTTTTAATGATATTTCTTCCTTCTTTACCAATGAATTCAATATTAGTTTATCAGAAAAATTGACATTTATTAATGTGTGTTTCCCTACCCCCATAATTAAAGAGTACACTAACGAGGAATCCAGCCATCTTATATATCTTCAATATTAATTTAATTAACTCGTCAAATTTTTTCTATAGAAACGGTCTAATCTATGAAATTGTTTTTGTTTTATAGTTTATGATGTATTTTGTCCCTAAAGTTTATTATTTACTTTAGGGTTAAATTTGATTTTAAGTATATAAATATAATTAACTCATGGATACTCCCTCAATTAACTCAATATCCATGTTAGTGGCATTTGGTATGGAGTAATGAGAGGATAATGAAAATAAAAGGGTCATAAGGTAATGAGAATTCGATGTCCATAATTATTTTCATTTGGTATGGAGTAATGAGAGGATAAATGAAAATAAAGGATACTGATTTTCATTATTCATAAGGTAATGAGAATTCGATGTCCATAATTATTTTCATTAATTCAATGTATACTCCTACTCGCTCAATCAATTTCGTTTATATTATCATTACCCTTATTAATTATTTTCATTATTATTACCATACCAGGTTTGAATCAAGAGTCTTAGTATTTCATTAATGTTTCGTTAAAAATAATAAAATAAAATAAAATAAAAAATACTTTGAGTTAATAGTGAAATTATGCATGTAGGGGTGGAGCACGTTCCGGAGACATGTTTATTAGCGTTCCTACAGCAGATGCTATTTTCATGAAGGTTAATTATTTTTTCTTTTCTTTTTTATTCTTTATATTTTATTTTATGCTATACGTGTGAATATTTATTGAAAGAAAAATACTAGTAATTAATTAGGGTAAGATATAATTAGTTAAAATTAAGTATGATTTTTCGCAGTGGATTTGTCATGATTGGAGCGATGATGAGTGCGTAAAACTCCTCAAAATTGTGAAGTAGCGCTTCCACATTATGGGAAATTGATAATCGCAGATTGCCTTCTTTCTGAAATTCCCAAAAAGGACATTTTTGCTACCAACGACTTTGCGTATGACATTGTTATGTTGCTCAAAACACAAGTGGAAAGGAAAGGACAGAAAGGGAATTTCATGCCTTGGCTAAAGCTTCTGGCTTTAAGCAATTTCGGGTTGTTTCTTCATGTTTTGGGATTTCCATCATGGAACTCTATAAATAAATTAATTAATTAACGATCATTAAAATTTGTTTCAGACCACATTAGGATCACATTTTATAGGGCATGTTATTTAAAAAATAATTAATTAAGCTGCCTGATCATGAGTGGTCATGTGTACAACAACTGTATTCCTAAATTCAAGATAATTATTGCCGAGAGTGTATAGATATTGTTTGGTCAATTAACTACTAATTATAGTAACAACTAAATTTATCGGATAAAAATAAAATAAAAAATTTGTAGTCCCATTTATTTAGAAAATAAATAAATATATTTATACTCCCAATTTGAATACATTCTGCCTAATGAATTTATATTTACTTTTGTTGTTTGGATTAATATTAATAGAAGATATTTTTTAATTTATTTTTAGGGTGGTTTAATTTTTTTTTATAATAAATAACTGATAAATTATGTTATGAGTATATGAAAAATGTAACAATTGAAAATAAAACAATTTTAAAATGTAAAATGCTGCGAAATTATTATTTATGAGTATTGAAAATGATAACAATTTTAAAATTAAAATGCTACGAAGATTATTAGTTAAGTGTTATTGCTATTATAAAGCGTAAAATTAAATTGTGGATGAATCAAAATACAAAGTTTAAATTTGAGTTTAATTAGAAGAAAGGGAGTTTGTTTATTTATTAATTAGTTATTAGTCATTATACTCCCTCCATCATGTATGTATGTAAGTTCACACTTGGTTTTTTTTCCCTAATATTAAGAAAGTTTTTATTTATTTATTTACTTATTAACTAAAGTGTGTTTTTTGAGTTACGCTCTTGTGAGACGGGTCGGTAAATATGAGATGGATTGTAAGACGGGTCGATCCACTGTTAAAGTATGTTTGTTATATAGTAAGTAAAATATATTTATTGGTAGTTAAAGTATGTTTGTAATGAATCATACTATAACACCCTAAAAAATATACTTTACTTATTATTTATCATACTTTAAAAATATATTTTAAAAACATATTTTACAAGACGAAGGTCGTAACCCAAAATTGAAAACCTCTGCTTCAGTTAAATTCCAAACATTTTTTATCCTAATGTTGTGATAAATTATTGTATGAAACCGTCTCTATTAAACATTTTCTGTGTTCCTTTTATTTTATTTTATTTCATTTTTATTTAATTTATAATCTATTTTATTTAATTCTAAGAGTACTAATTGTGTACCCGTTGCGATAAAATGAAAAAAAAAAAAGTATAAGTATTTATAGTTAATTAAAAGATATTCAATAGGTATATAATTAAATAAATTAATGATTGAGATAATCATCAATTATCATTTTAATATTTACTCCCTCATCCTAAGCAAATTAACATCAACACATAAATTAAGAGATATAGTAATATTTTAATGTATAATCGGTTAATGTGAATCAATGTGGGATCTCTTTT